>PVIY010015234.1:0-54435 GCA_004026745.1 Myrmecophaga tridactyla | reverse complement strand
TTCTTTTATCTACCTTGTGGACAGATGAGTAAAACATATGGATTAAAAATAAATAAATAATAGGGGGAACAAATGTTAAAATAAATTTAGTAGATTGAAATGCTAGTGATCAATGAAAGGGAGGGGTAAAAGGTATGGTATTAAGAATTTTTTTTTGTTTTTATTTCTTTTTCTGAATTGATGCAAATGTTCTAAAAAATGATCATGGTGATGAATATACAACTGTGTGATAAAGAATGTTCATATTGTATGTTGATTTGTTTTATTAATAAAAATTTTTTTTAAAATGATTGTGCTTTGAGGAGGTGCAATGGTAGTTCAGTGGTAGAATTCTCACCGGCCAAGTGGGAGACCCAGGTTCGATTCCAGGCCCATGCACTTCCCCCCACAAAGAAAAAAAAACAACAACCCTCAACAAAAGATGCTACAATAATGAAATCATCACATGGAAAAAGAGTGAAATGTGACTCCCACCATACAGCATACAAAAAAAATGATGGTGCTTTGTAACCCCGACCAAGCAACATGGCGGTATTCATTTTTCATCACAGGCATCCTGCCTCTGGATTTCATCTGCAATCCACACAGTTCCCAAGACCCAAATACAGTCTGGTCAGCTTGCGTCTGGGGCAGCTGCTGGTGACCCTAACAAAGGAGGCAACTTGGGCAAGGGTGAGTGCAGAAGGGAAGGGTGAAGAGCCTGTGCCAGCAGGGGAAGGGGGGAAAAGGGGCTGCCTTCTGCCCTGGCTCCTCCTCTCACAGCACAACACCTGAAAGATGAACAGCCACACCCTCAAACGAAGGCAAAACCCAGAACTGAGTCTTCATCTTTTATAGAGATGCCTACATTTTACTTTTCCTTAGCAACTCTGAAGAGTTCACCCTGGGTCAACTTCATTGTCTCACCTGAAATATTAATTTCCAGGACCTAAGCTGGGTTTTGGATGGGAGGACTGGCAATGAGATGCCTCACCATTACTTCAAAAGGACAGACAAGTCTGAGCTGCTGTGGTCAATGGAAGAAGCACAGTCCACACTTTAGAGCCTTGACACTGAAGAGAACAATTTTAACTTGATGCAAAAGTTTGCATGTCTGCAATGATGAACGAACAGACCTAGGAATCTAGGGGGACCCTCTCAGTCAGTGCTGCCGCCTTCCTCCCGTCTTGACTGGCACCTCGCCATCTTGCACTTCCAGTCCACTGCCAGCTCCTGCTGATCCTACTTCAAAAATGTTTCCCAAACCCATTCAGTTTTCTCCATCTCTGCTGCCCAAGCCATCCTCGCCCCTCGTCCAGGCCATTGCCAATCTCACTCTGTCCTCTCTTGCCTCTATTCTACTCTCCACAGAGTAGCCAGAGTGAAGTTTTTGTTTTGTTTTAAAAATTTGAGACTGCTTAAAAATCTTCAGTGTGCTCTCCCAGCCCTGTGCCTATGCCTGGCCCTGCCCACCCTTTTTGCCCCTTCTCCTGCCTTTGGAGCTTGGCTGGGCCTCGCTTTTCCCCGCTGGCAACTTCTCCTGGGCTGCCCCTCTGTCCAGCGCACTCTTCACAGGCCTCTCTTCTCCCACCTTTCCCGTACGCCGATGTCTACAGATCCTACATTTAGGCCTCCAGCTAAAGTTCCCTTCCTCCGAGAAGCCGAGAAGCAGCCACACCACCAGACCAGGTGAATTCAGGCATGGCCACAGGCCCCGCACTTCCCAGCTCTGTGCACCCTTTGAGTTTGCTGTCTTTGTGCCAGCGGGCAACCCGAGCACTCCCCACCCCAGGGTTCTGTCTCACGCACACGCAGCCACAGGCTTGTCCCCGCTCCACCTGGAGCCCTCAGTGCAGCACTGGCACAAGGAGGCCTTGGGGACTTGTCTGTAGCCGCAGCTGTGGCACCAGAGGCACCTGAGGCCTTCCTGGCCAAAGATGCTCTTTTTCCATGCACTTCCCATTAGATGCTTAATTTACATGCATGCCTTGCTCAAAGAAAATGTGTAATACTAAAATATACTAAAATTTCCAGGCAATTCCATACAGCACTGATAGTGTAAAATATATTTGCAATATTTGCTTCTACAATTTACTACAGGTGACAGGGAGGAAAGGACAAGAGACCCTGGGGGAAAAATGTAACCTCAGTTCCCACCCTACCCTAATCATAATGTGATATTAAGTTTTATTTGTAACAAATTTCAATGTGTTTTAAATAAGTATGTATATTCTAACAGCCTCGGTGAATCAGCTACTTTGCGTTATTATAAATCAGTATTTCATTAATCCACTGTGTTAACTACAGATATAAAACGTGTCCTTGAAACTGTCCATTATCACAGGCAGACGGCCTCGAGGAAGAGAAATGCTGGGTGAACAAGAATGGTATGGTCACAGAATGTGCAGAGTTCGCAGGTGAGCTATAATGACACAAGTCTGAAGCTCTGACAGGAAGAAGACAAGGCTTTTTCAACCCTGGAATTTTTCACCTGGCTGGTGGTCTCCCCATCTTCATTCTCTTTCTTGACATAAAAGGCTCTTAAGAGTAGATGCCATTGGGGCAGTGCATGCTTTAGCTTTTAGGATATACATGAACAAGGCATGCCACTGACATCCTAGCAAACCACATTTTCAATGACAACTAAATTACTAAAGTATTTTCTCATCAACTCAAAAAGATAACATTATCACTGACTTCCTGAGGACTCAAAAGAGTTGCTGTAACTTAAAGGAAAGTGATGTTTTCCCCTTTTATCCTTAGCTATTTATGATATGTATTTGCTGTAATGATTTATCCCTTCCAATAAGTTGACATGAATCAGAGTCAAGGAAACGTACCATTTAGGCCATGGAGACAGCTGAGAGAGGTAAATAATTTGGAGAAAGAAACAGAATTGTTTCAGAGAGGCTTAATTTGGTATCTCTAAGATGCTCTGGGAGTCACAGACATGAAATAGCAGTTCTGACCCAACCCTAAAAGGGTCAGTGTGATGGATGATGGTAAAAAATGCATGGCGTCCACTATGGATGAATAATTCATCCTGTCTGAGTGAAGTCACTCATTCCATCTCACTTGTGTGTCAAAGAGGAATGGAGGGCGACATTCACAGTACACATCTTGCAAAACATTGCACTTTCCCTGTCAAAAGGGCATACACTGCAAATTGTGGGCTCTTTGCATTACAGCTTTTTTGTCTTGAGGGAATCCAATTTTGTTTCTAGGCATTGCTGGGAGCTATTGGCAATTTTACAGTTATTTGCTGAACCAAAGGCAGCACTGCCTGGACACTGGTCCTCTTGTCCCTTCTGAGATGCTGCTCTGTAGCTGGAGATAATGGGGTTCCCAGTGACTGTCATTTCCAGGGTCCAGCCAGCAGCTGGGGGCAGGCCCCACATGGTGAACGTACACAACTCTGCCAGTTTTTCTCCCCAAAGAACTCCAGCAGAAGTGATGGCAACGAGTACTACAAAGGTAAAAGACCTGTTAGCAGGCCTGGTGGCTATGTTACCTTGATTATGAGTTGGAAATGAAGCCACATCTACATTTTTCTGAGGTAAATTTAGTAAGTATTAAATTTCTGCTACTTTGCTGTTAACCCTACATGTTCAGAAAATTAACACTTGAAAAAGGTTTGCATTCCAAATTCTGTAGAAATAGGCCAATTCCAAGACAGCTTCCCAGAACCGGAAGGAATACTAACAACATTTACTGGGGAACACATGTTTTTCATGAAGGTTCTGAGAGGTTTAAAGTCCAGGACCCCACTAAGACCACTGTGCAAGAACATGAGGACAAAACAGCCTGTCAATGAGCTTGAGCATAACCCTCATCCAAATTCAAAAGTAACGTTTTTTTCCTCTCTTTAAGCACATTAAGTATAAATGATGACACAGTAATTTTATTTATGGACCATCTTTAGTTGTAGGAGCACAAGTGCTTTCCAATCTCTTTCAAATTCATCCTATCTGAGTGAAGTCACTCATTCCATCTCACTTGTGTGTCAGAGAGGAATGGAGGGCAACATTCACAGTACACATCTTGCAAAACATTCCAATCTCATTTGTCCCCCAGTGGGGGACTGAATTGTATGCTCCAGTTTGGACATGTCCTTGGTCTTGGTGTGTTCTGGTGGGTATGAACCCACTGTAAACAAAATCTCTTCAAGATGTTTTCACATAAGGTGTGGCCCCACTGAATCAGGCTGAGCTTTTTTTTGAAATTTAAAAATATTAATTACCATCTATTTTCAGCACTCTGCAGTAATGACATTCCTTTGTTCTTCCTCATGCAAAAACATTTTTAAAATTTGTACATTTAGTCACTATCATTATACACTCTAGGCTCAGGCTGGGCTTTGATCCATATTACTAGAGTCCTTTCTAAGCAAAATGAAAGTCAGGTGGAGAGAGGCGCCATGAGGAGCAGCCAGAAGTTGGAAGTCAACAGAACCCAAAAGAGAAAGGAGGAGATACTACCGTGTGTGTTGCCATGTGATGGAAAAGCCAGAGAACCCCAAAGATTGCCAGCCAGCTAAAGGATACCAACCCCAGAAGGAAGCAAGCCTTCCAGCCTCTGAAATCATGAGCCAATCAATTTCTGTTGTTAAGCCAATCTATTGTATGGCATTTGTTTTAACAGCCAGGAAACTAAAAGCCCCTCTGAGGAAAATATCCTAGCAAACAAAATATAAATCATAAATCAAGATATGCTGTATCTGAGCCTTGCATCTTCTCTCAGCCCTGAGGCTCAGTGGGTGAGAATCTCAAGGGCTGGGGTAGATTTAATTTCATGCAGAAAGCCAGATGTTTTCCAAAATGTACATGCCAAATCTCTAAATCTTTGAAAGTTAAAAGGTAAACTAAGGATAATACAAACACTGTACTCTTATCCACAAGGGCCCTTAGGCCTAGGAGCAGTGCTGCTCAGACAGGGGCAAGGTCCACCGCACCTCTACATTTGACATCAGGAAGTTGGACAACCCAAAGGCTCCCCTGATGGCAAGTAAAGCAAAAGGCTCACAAACACATGTTCCTTTTAACACCTGCAAAGTTTTCCAGGAAGTTAAAAAACTGGGGTGAGGGTGCAGAATTTGGGCAAGGCTAGAATATGAAGAATTAGGTATCCCATCTGAGGCAGGTGTGTCCTCATCCCCTAGATCCTGGCATGTGCCTCATCCAAAGCTCTTCTCCAAGCCCAGAGCTAATGGGAACTCCCCAGGGGCTGAGTCAGGGTTAAGGCCTATCCTAGGCAATAAGCAGCACCTCAGTCCAGCCACCAGCTGCTAGAATCAGCTTGGATGTTAAAGTGGGATGCAACTAAAGCCAGACTTATCTTCTCCCTTTATAAAAATACAATATTTTCCCTTCAATGTCTCTCCCATGCTCACACATCTGTCTTAACACACATTTTCATCTTCATGCAAAACTCTGTTGTCACATCCTGGAGTGGCACATCCCCAGTCAGTGTTTCTGCCTTGTCTTCCTGCCTCTCCCCAGCTTCACCCCACATGGGCCTCCCCCTTGTCTCTGTTCCATCAACACTGGCGTCTTCTTGTCCCTTACACCTGCCATGTCCTTCCCAACACAGGTCAATGCACACCTTGTTCTCTGCCTGGAATGCGCTTGGCAAACCATCTCTCACCCAATTAATTTACGTTATCCCTTCTCATCTGAACTCATACATTACGTATGTGCTTCAGATAATTCTCTACTGCATCATAATGGTACCTAGAATTGTAGTGCATGAATCAGAAAACACTGCAGTAGCATGGACTTCAACATGACCTCATCCTGTAATTTCTTGACATGCCAGAAGCAATATTTTCAAGTATCCCTAAACCACATTTCTTAGACTAAAAGAAATGGAATATCTTTGGCAGGAAAGGGTTTCAACATTTAAAAATGGAAACTTCTTTGTTCACAGGCAATCAAAAGCAGACCTATCTTTCAGCTCAACACAAAGCCTATGGAAATGTGGCTGTGAATTAGTTATAACAAAGCTATTTTAGATTCTTGTCATGAATAAGTTATAACCCATTCACATTTGGTTCCCTCATACCATGAACTATCCAACAACTGGGGTCCTGTGGCCTTGCTGTGTGCTTTCTGGAAGGCCGAGGACCCTACAGGGGCTCTCTGGCTCCTAGACTCAGCAACTGAGCATGTTGTGCCCAAGGACCTCTGTGGGCTTCTTCACGGGAACTTTCTGTACTGCTCTGCTGTCCTTCCAATAGCTTAAGTGTTGCCATCAAGAAAATGAATGTTGGCCAGTAAATAAAGGCAGCAACTGTAGTGGTTAAATGTAACAGGAGGGTAAAATGATTCCTAGCAGGGAGGTGGTTTTCTAAATAGATTCGTGGACTCAGAAAATGTTGAAGGTATAAAAACCTTCAAAATCAGCTGTTCCAGCAACCCCTTCATTTCAACATTAAGAAAGTGAGTCCCAAAGATGATTTGCTTAAAATCACACAAGTAATGGGATAAGAGAGAGCAGATCAACTCATAAGGTGTCACACTGTGTTTGCAGTTAAAGTCACACCCTGTCTTGCCACCCAAATCATCATGATATAGAACTCATAGGGTTGTTTTAAGTATTAAATTCAATTGCTTACGGTGTCTGGTAGATAGCAGATGCTCAATAAATTTTAACCATAGTACTTAGTCAAGAGTTATATAAAAATACCTCCAACTTGTTTCCTTAGGCCTACTAGGGGGTTTCCTAAGCAGCATTACGTATTGAAATGAATTAGCAAAGAAATTCCAGTAGCTTCCAGAGAGGGAAACATAACAGCAAAGAGAAGCCTCTTCTCCTGGCCTTTGTCCACACTGAAAAGAAGCCACTTGGAAGCAAATAAAGTCAGGCAGAGCAAAGAAGGCACCCCAAGGGACAGTAAAACCTACTTCTACTTTGAAACAATCTATATTACTATACAAGAACCTTTAAAAAAATATTCAAGGGTTTGTTTCCCAGACCCTGCACATGCCAAAAAAAAAAAAAAAAAGTTCAACGCTAATTATAATTAGATCAACAACTCTCAATCCAAAATACCTGCTTTCAGAAAGGACCCTTACCATTTCTGAAAATAAATACTGACATTACTCCAAGTTCAAAATAATCTTAGATAAATGAACTTTTAAGTTGTAGAACCCTACTAGTTCGAGTTGTAAATGTATTTAAGATATTTACTAGTAAGATGTTTGAAAATCCTGAAGAGTTGGGGGCAAAGAAAAAGGAAATCATTTCAAGGAAATGTAAATATTCAACAATTACTCCAGAAATATTTTAGCAAAAATAATAAATGTCATTACAAAGTGGAAGCAAAAAATTGTTGAAAACAAAAGTTGCAATTAGTTTTTAAAGTGACATAAACCTTGTTTATTCATTATTCTTACAGAATTCATTTAAAAGTAAAAACAGGTGTGGCTAAGAGGAGTCCCATTTCAAGCTGCAGTCTCTTAGCGCTTCCCTTTCTCTTCTATAACATGAGGGTTATAATAGTACCTGCCTTATATAGTGACGGAGACGATAAAATGAGACACTGGACATGAAACAAGTAGCAGTATATCTGCCCTACGCTGATAAAGCAGTAAGTGAACTAAATTTGGACTCATTCGAAAGAGAAAACTGGCTGGAGATGTTTTGTGGGGCCCTTTTCTATCGCAAGGCAGCAGACATCTTTTTCTTAGGTACATCTCTAAAAGCTAAAAAAGAAAAACTCCAGTAGAAACCAGAAAAAGAACAACATCTTATTTTTTGCAAGATCACCACAAAAAGTAATCTGAATGTATGACAATAATGAGTTAGCATGTTAGCATGGCACATCTAAAAATAATGGAGACTCTATTGACATGGAAATATGTCTATGATATATTAAGTGAAATATGTTAAAAGCTATATGAATAATATCATCACACTTTTATATTTAGAAATAGAGAAATCTAGAGGGACAGACCCCAAAATGTGAAAAGCATTTATCACTGAATGGTGGATTGTGGGTGGCTTTAACTTTAGAAAAATTCTGTTTTAGTTCTACCTAAAACTTTCAAGCATATATTACTTTACAGTTTGGAAAAATTATAAAGATATTTTCCTTAAAAAAGATATTAGCTAAATATCCACTAGCCTACTAGGTTATCAAATAATTTTAATAATACTGGTCTAGGTTATTCTTGGATTGCTAGAATGGTGATTAGTTTGCCAGCACCAAAAAAAAAAAAAAAATGAACGGGAAGGCAATTTTTACAAAAGCAGCAATTCATTGTCTCCAAGAAATGCAGAAAATGATCATGATGAGTAACTGAGTACCGCTCCCCCCGCCTTATGCAATATAGTATTCCTGTAATTCTCTGACATCATCTATCATAAAATACAAGGCCCATCAACAATTCTTTAGACACTGACAGCCATTTCCTTCTGAAAGAATGCGCAGCCTAACATTAAAGTTGTAATAGATGCGATTGGAAAGATTAGCAATTAGGCATGGAAATACGATCTGTGGCCTGCTAGGGAAGTCTACAGTCACTGGAGGGATTGATTAGCTGGATTTCTCTGCAGTCTGATTATCTCAGACTCTAAGAGTTTCTACTTGGCTTCTATTTATAAACCATGTCAAGAATCTGTCTACTGATAGGGGCTTGGCCCCTCAATGTGGAAATGTCTCATAAGGAAAGCAGGTCTATAATCCCCACAGCCAAATGCACGCACTCCCATGGACTGTAACCGTGCAGTATTTTCTGCAAGCGTCCTCAACCTCAGCAAAACTGGACTTACTAATAGCCAGCATACCGGCCCCCTGAGGCCAGCCCCACTTAGGAGGCAGGGACACCAGCACATGCTTCCTTGGCTTTCAGAGCTAGGAGGCTAGAGGGCTTAAATTTTTTTTATCATCACAATCGACTTTTTTTCCTTCTTTTCTTGTGAAAAATAACATATATACAAAAAAGCTATAAATTTCCAAGCACAGCACCACAACTAGTTGGAGAGCATATTTCAGAGTTTGACATGGGTTACAATTTCACAATTTTAGGTTTTTTACTTCTAGCTGCTCTAAAATACTGGAGATTAAAAGAGGTATTAATATAATGATTCAGCATTCATATTCATTTGTTAAATCCTATCTTCTCTGTATAACTCTACTATCACCTTTGATCTCTCCATCTCTCTCTTTATGGGTGTTTGGGCTATGGCAATTCTAAATTTTTCATATGGGAAGGGTCGATCACTAATATGTGGTAGGGAGATGGAACTATCTGATGTTCTGGAGAGGCTGGGCTAGGCTTCAGGACTCACCTAGAGGTTGTAGGTTTCTGGAAAGTTACTCAAGTGCATGGAACCCTTGTGGAATCTTATATATTGCCCTAGGTCTTCTTTAGGATTGGCTGGAATGGTCCTGCTTGTGGGTTGGCAGGTTATAACAGGTAGCAAGCTTGCATAAGAGCAACTTCCAGAGTAGCCTCTTGACTCTATTTAAACTCTCTCTGCCACTGATACTTTACTAATTACACTTCTTTTCCCCCTTTTGGTCAGGATGGAACTGTTGATCCCACAGTGCCAGGTCTGGATTCATCCCTGGGAGTCATCTCCCACATCGCCAGGGAGACTTTCACCCCTGGATGTCATGTCCCACGTAGGGGGGAGGGTAATGATTTCACTTGCAGAGTTGGGCTTAGAGAGACTGAGGCCACATCTGAGCAACAAAAGAGGTCCTCCAAAAATAACTCTTAGGCATGCCTATAGGTAGTCTAAGCTTCCCTGCTACTTCCATAAGCTTCACAGGAGTAAGCCTCATTATCGAGGGCATGGGCCACATAATCTTTTTATAAAAATATTTTTATTGAGAACTATCTACACATGTACAGTCCAACCATATTATACACTCAGTGGCTCACAGTATCATCACAGTTGTGTATTCTTCATCATGATCATTTTTAGAAAATTTGTTTTCACTCCAGAAAAAGAAATAAAAAGAAAAAAAAACTCATATACTCATACTGTTTATCCCATTCCTCTCATTGACCCACAGTATTTCAGTCTATCCAATTTTTACCCTTTATCTGCCATATTATTTTATTATTATTATTCATCTGTCCATACCCTGGTTAAAAGGAGCATCAAACACAAGGTTTTCACAATCACACAGTCACACTGTAAAAGCCATATAGTTAAACAGTCATCTTCAAGAATCGAGGCTATTGGCACAGAGCTCAACAGTTTCAGGTACTTCCCTCCAGCCACTCCAATACACTATAAACTAAAAAGGTGTATCTATATAATGCATAAGAATAACCTCCAGGATAACCTCCTGGCTCTGTTTGAAGTCTCTCAGCCACTGAGACTTTATTTTGTCTCATTTCTCTCTTTCCCTTTTGGTCAAGAAGCCTTTCTTATACCTATGATGCTGGGTCCCGGCACATCCCTGGGAATCAAGTCCCATGTTGCCAGAGAGATTTAAACCCCCGGGAGTCATGTCCCATGTAGTGGGGGAAGGCAGTGAGTTCACCTGCCAAGTTGGCTTAGAGAGAGAGAGGCCAGCCACATCTGAGAACAGGAGAGGCTCTCCAGGGGTGACTCTCAGCCATAATCATCAGTAGGCGTAGCCTCTCCCTTTGCAGGAATAAGCTTCATAGGGGCAAACCCCAAGATCAAAAGCTCAGCCTATTGAACAGCTTGTCTCCACTGCTCACCAGAAATCAGAAATTCCCCAGTTGGAGAAATTTATAATTTCCTCCTTTCTTCCCAGTCCCCTAAGGGGACTTTACAAATTCTTTTTTATTCTCCACCCAAATTACTCTGGGATGTATCAGGGCATCACACTAACCTAAACAAATCAACAAGCTCTCATGCCCTATTCAAGATTCCATGTAATTATGGTGTTCAAGTAAACTGACCATAACGAGTTAAATTAGATAATGTGCTACCAAAAATATAAATTTTGCATCAAATAAATCTCTCTCCCTTTGATCTCACACAGAGGTTGAAGTCTGAAAATAGGGGCTATATCATTCTTTACCCAATATTCTGATTTACCTTCTATCCAGATCAGCTTCATTCATATCTCTAGACAAAGTCTGATCTCTTTTTCAGCTTAACAGTTGCAGGCATGTAATCTTGAATGTCATTACAATTCATCTACGCAAAAATTCAACAGAAACACATCAGCTCCTCTACCTTGTCCTTTTACGAACTGGGCTTGCACTAATTCCTTCAGAAGGATTGAGCAGAGGGGATGTGCATGATCTTTGAAATTACGGGCAATCCAATGACTAAATTTACCACAGCCAGGCATTTAATTTTAGTAATTCCATATCCTCTGGCAATCAATAATATAACGTTTTTATTGGATATTTATTACTGTGGAATAACATAGCTTGAGTACCAATATTTTTAAAAGATGATAAACTTATTTTAAGATGTCATTTACCATTTCCCTAGATCTTCATTTCCTATAACTTTTTTTTGATGGCTTCAGCATATCCACTTAATAAGGCTTGACTCTTTGACTTTCCATGTAATGATTTGACAGTCCCAACATGTATTATTCAATTCTTTAAAAGTTTCCTTTCTGTGAGCTTCCTGTGCTGTGTAGAATAAGTCACATTTACTGATGACATTTCAGACTGTTTGACTCCCATAAAGTTCTTTCTACTCACAATGATTCTTTATTATGTCAAGGAACAAGAGAACTCCCAAATTATACATTCCTGTTCTTTGGTAAATTGCACACTGAATTCCAGGGAAGGAGAAAAGCTCCCCACAAAACATCTATCCACTAAGAGAGTGTGTCATTTAAAATGAACAAGCAAAGCTAAGATCCAGATGAAGCTGATAAGTGAGAGAATATACAAGGTAAGAAGGTGCTGTGCATCTGTCACTTCAGGGCTTGTCTTGGCAATCAAATTTGGATCGCAATAGATAAATGAGTCATTAGTACATTAACGCAATAGATACAAATAAAGAAAAGTAAAATAGGAGTCAGGGCAACTGTACTGCATAAATTATCAGTTGTGGGAAAGAAATTAGGATAAATAAACAATCACTAAATCTTGTAAGCATCAGGATTTTTCAAAGAATGGGATACAATACAGAATTTTCTTATTCTTGCTGTCCTTTACACCTTATTAAAATACACTAATTTTCATTTGCCCTGTCACCTTTTCCATTGTACAACTGCTTTTGTTTTGTTTTTCTTATATTTGATCTCATACTCCGGCATGGGATTAATTATAACCCCTGGTTCATGATACACTCTTTAAGGTCCCACTTTTATTTAGATTATTTATATGTCCACATCTTTGGAACTTAGAAATTTTGATTTAGAGTGCCCAGACTTTCAATTTGAAGCTCAAAATTCTTAGGTTCAGGTGTTTCAGCTTCTTCTAGTTGATCCAAGTCTGCAAAACCTATAGGTCAGTCAGAAGTCCAAAGCATTTGTCTTCCCTCCCAGTTTTCCCAATGGGCAGGATGGTTACCCAGGTCATACAAGGCAAACACTTTGCTTTCTGATTGTGGGAAAGTGTGGAACAGCTTCGACCTCAGTAGAGCAGCTGCTATGTGCATGTCACATGGTGCTTTCAGTTGGCCCTACTGTGCTTTCCCAGGGTGGAATCACCACACACAAAAGTGTGCTACCAGGGACTGCGTTTGAGAACCATCTATTCCATCCTCTCCTGGCTTCTGCCTTACCACAGCTTTTGGGTCTAAAGCATCTGGGCAAGAAACTACTCAAGGGCATTTTTTATAAGCTGAAAATCATTAATAAAATTAATAACTATGGCCATTATTTACCAGGTGTTGTTGGGTCAGGTTCATAGATAATTGACTCTTGAAATAGTATGCAAGATAGGGATGATTATAACCCGCCCCCCCTTTTCTCTCCAGAGAACTGAGGCTCAGCAAGCAAAGACACTTGTCTAAATTTACAAACACTAAATGCATGAGCTAAACACAAAGCTGTCTCCAAAGGCGAGCCCTTTCTCTGCCTGATGCCTTCCTAAAGTGGTGTTCTTCAATCCCAAACTTGTGTTTGGAACCCGAAGTTCTCATGGCAGCTCTGGGGAAACTGAGGTGTAGAGAGCTTAAATAATTTGAATTTCTGAATTCACACATACTTGATATTTTCCTGGTGCTTTGCATCTCCATCTTCCCCTTACCATTTTTTGTTTTTAAAAGTATATTCCACTTCGCCTTTCTTTTTAAGGAAGGAGAAATTGTGCTAACATAGGCCTACACTTTTAGTCAGGAAGGATCCTCCTTAGGATCAGAATGTCTTTTAGCTGAATCTTAAAGCACCCAATGACAGGAGCTTACCAAGAGGCAGACTTCTCTAACAGATGCTATCCAGCTGAAAGTGGATCATATAGACGAGCTGTACTGGATCATGCACCACTACAGCGACTTAACAGGTAGCTCTGGATCCAAGCATGGCTTGAATTCTAGCTCTGTCACTTATTAACCAGAAGCCTTGGGCAAGTTACATGTAACAACCTGTGCCTGACTCTTCTTATAAGCAAAGTGGGAAAACATACCTACCTCATTAGGGTTGTTGTGAAGATTGAGTTTATTTAAAGCAGGACTATCCAACAGAATTTTCTGCAATGATGGACCTGCTCTATATTGTGCTTTTCAATGAAGTAGTCACAAGCCACATGTAGTTCTTAAGCACCTGGAATGTGACTGGTGTGTCTGAGAAACGGAATTTTTAATTTTATTTAATTTGACCCCAATTAATGAAATTAAGCAGCTGGTGGCTGCCACAATATGCAGCACAGTTGTGAAGAATATGAAACTGTGCCTAGGCCTATGTGTTTGCTACTATTATTAGTACGTCACTATGGACAGTCCCTCAAATGGCCTATTCTTCAATTGCCCCAGATATCCAATTATGGCCTGTTCTCACTTCACACTGCAAGAATAATTAAAACTTTAATTCAAACAGCCATAATCATCACACTGGCCCATTTAATGTTTTTATGGCATTTATTGTTATCTGAAATTATGTTCTTTATTATCACCCCCCCAACATACACTAAGAAGATAAACGCTAGGAGAACAAGAGTTCTTTCTTGTCCCTGCTTTATCTTCAGCACCTAGAAGAACCAATACCAACAGTAACCTGAGCTAGTCCTTTAAGGAAGGGTACTCGATTACTGAAAATTAAAGGTCTTACCAAATAGCTGGTCCGACATAAGCTCCTTACCTGACTAGGTAGTATATTTTGTTCTGGCAAGTGTAAGAGGGCTTGGAAATATTTCTGATTGGCAAGACGATAAGACAGAGGGAAGGAGAGCTGGTTCATGCTCTCCTTTGGGGAATTACAGTGAGTGGAAAGGCTCTGTCAAATAAAAAAGGTCAATTATCAAGCCACCTAAAAATTAAATAAAGCTTAATTTCTGTGAGAAACTAAGTGTGGATTTGTTCAGAACCTTCTGTAGTATCTCAGCAATCAGCAAATTGTGTGATGACATTGAGTGCAGCTTTCTTAATTCTGGAAAACGTATTTCTGTTATGAGCCAATCAAGTAAACTCTTAGAGCTGTCTTATGGCAATGCATCAAATTCTAGAGGTGGATGTGTCATATGTAAGCTAAGGACCCACTTCATGCTTTGGTGGAGATTAGAAAATGCAGGATATGTTACTGGTGTCAAGCTTTGACAATGTTTTTACTAGTCCATGGCAAGATGAGAAAAACAAGCACAGTGCAATGAGTTTTCCATAAAGCTATCTTTATTCAATTCGAAAGACAATTCATTTCATCTTAGAAACCTCCGATTTAAAAATGTTCTATCCCATGAATTCCAATAGCTCTGGACCACTGGAGTCACCAAGAGGTTAGAGTGCGCTCTAAGAGTTTACTATCAGAACTGATTTTGTGATTTAACTTGTCTTTTGAAGTTTACATGGCCTATTATAATAGGTTGGCCGGTCAACTCTTCTTTTAAATATGCAACTAGAGGTTAAAGATCAAGCCAGCACATATTTCTAAAGTGCCCTCTATGTACTCAGTTCTATGCTTAGAATTTATTTGGGGATATGAGACAGCCACTAACGTACAAAGAAAACAACACAGAATGAAATCCTTAGGAGTTATGTACCAAGTACAGGTGTCTAAAGGAAAGGTTAATCCATAATGGCACACCCATCACAGCACTTAGAGCTTCTCTGTTGACCCCCGTGGCTCCTAAACAGGCTGTGTAAATCCCTGGAAGGCAGGGACCAGGACTAGATTTTTTGTAGCATTCCTAATACTTGATACATTGTCTACCCAGAGGCACACAGTGAATGTTGAGTGAATAAGGACTGTAGTGAACAAAAAAGCTTTATTTTGAAGAGGCTGGGACTAGAGATGAGCCTTAAAGGATGGGTAGGGTTTGGGTAGGAGGAAGCATTTCTGGTGAGGTAAACGTGAGTAAAGTTTTGGCAGTAACAGTGAGACCATCACGCTGCTGATGTGGAAAGAACGTTCTTGGGAGTGGTGGAAAATAAGGTTAGAGAGAAAAGCAAGTACTGCATTTAAGTTGCTTCTTGAAAGCCACTCAGAAAAGCTGAGATGGAAAAGATAGGAAATGAGGAAACGCAGAGTTTTATGAGAGAGAGAGAAGCAAAATTTGTACTTCAGGAAATTCAGCCTGGCAGGGATAGTGCAGGATGAAGGGGAAGGGGAATGCTGTAGCAATATATCTTTTCACTCTCAGGAAATAGTATAAATAGAGAACTACCTTTTATTGAGCCTTTACATGGCAGGTGCCAAGCCATATACATTTTATATAAAGAGTAGATATCCTTAATTTACACATTAGCAAACAAGCCTAGAGAGGTTAAATGACTTACTTAAAGTTACAGCTAGTAAGTGGTAGGGCTGGGATCCATCCCAAAATCAGTCTGTGGCCAAAGCCAATATTCATAACTACACTATACTGTTGTTCTTCAATGAAGGCAGAATGTTGTGATCCACTAAAATTTAAAAGTACATACCCTGCAGAGACAGAATATTATTTGTCCTATCTTTTCTGCTTTATTATTCCATTTTTTCTTAGGTCTATTCTTTCTGGCTTGATTTTAACAGAATTCTAATGCTTATTCTTAAGAATGCAGCTTGTTAAAAAAATCTCAAAATAAGAGCAAATATTTTTTCTCTCCTACTGCTGCAGAAAAGCAGACACTATTCTGGTTTAAAAAGCTAGTTCTGTTAAAGTGAGCAACTGGGGGGCAATCACAACTATCAAGCTTACTCTGTTGTGCTAGGGAAAATGTGTAAAAATGTTTAATTTTGTTGTTTTATTAAGAAATATTTTAAGATGCCTGGGCTTTAAAGATAGTTGCTAAATTCTGTAAAATGTAACCTCTAACTTCAAAAAGTTTGTTTTTCTCATTGGTTGCCTCACTTGATTTGTTGTCCTAATACTACAATTAAAACTGACATCTCTATTTTGAAGATATGAAAATTTTTAAGGTTAAATGGCTAGCAAGAGGAGGGGTTTGGGAATGTCCCTCTTTTCTCTTCATAAGGAAGATAAAAAATAAATGAAGACTCTTTAAATGGAGACTTTTGAAATCCCTTTTAAACAATCGGTGCCATGACTCAGATGGCCAAGCTGAATGGGGAGTAGAGAGAGAGGAAGATGGTGACTCCATGCTAACACAAATATAATCTGGCAAAGAACAGTAAGAGAAATCTCCACTTGGGACTTGGAGAGGAACTGGCCTAGTTCTGCAATCTGACTCTCACCTGCTTAGAATACCATCAACATGAGCTTTTTTTGGTTGTTTTTTCCTGAGAGAATCTATATAGTCATTGTTCTGTGGTTGATGCAAGATAAGAGTTGTTGTTAGCTGTTGTTTTGTCCAGTGAATACCTGGAATTAGTGTGTAAATTCTATCGTTTGAGAACTATAAGCAGTCAGAATTAAAGGAAGAATATAAGCTGTTCTGGTGAACTCTATTTGAGAGTTTGATGAAGTTACGTCACTGGTTCTCATTCAGGGATGCTTGTCCTGTCCCCCAACTCCACCTCCCAACCGGGACAGCTGGCCATGTCTGGAGACATTATGGGTTTCACAACTGGGGACTGAGATGGGCTACTACCAGCATCTAGCGGGTTGGAGAAGCCAGGAATGCTGCCAAACAACCTATAATGCACAGGACAGCCCTCCATAACAAAGAATTATCTGGCTCTAAAGGCCAATATAACTGTGGTTGAGAAACCCTGGGTTATTGTCAATCTAATCTGAGGCAGGCTTTTTTTCTTTTGATTTGAGGTTTATTCTGCTCTTCTGGGGTTTCTCAGATCGTCCATCCGTGAACCGTAGGTGGATGGAGCTCTCCAGGAGGGACAAGCCCAGCCTTCCTACAACAGAGAGCGCTGCCTCTGGACAAGAAGAAAACATCAAGTGAAAGACTCCGAGGTGCCTTTTGTGTGTGTGTGTGCTTCTTCTCCTCTTACACTCCTGGTGAGGCAGTTGTGCAGAAAAGCACCACCTGACCTGCTTCATTGTGCTGGATCAAAATATTTATACATTTCATTTCTTTCTTTTGCTTGGAAGGGTTGTGTATAAATGCCAATTTGGCTAAGAATGTAATAATTTTTTCCCCATTATTTGACAGTGTCAGATTTCGTTTTTCCTGTTTGAAAGCTTAAGTGAACCGAGAAATGGAAAGGGGGAATCCAAAAGAATTTTGGAACCCCAAATTTAGACTCCAGCAGTAAAGTTAAAAAGCTGTAGATTTTTAGAGAAAATAAATGGACACACTGAAGTTGACACAGGTATAGTTTCCATGGAGTAACCTTTGATCTAGAACATTTAGTGAATCTCTAGGAAATGCTCTCAAATGCAAAGAAATTCTCGTTTTTAAGGAGATCACTAAATACTATGAGGATTTTAAAAACTACCAAGAAATTTATGAAATCATGTTAAAATTCCTAATATTTTCAATGTACTAGCACTTTTAGAAAAAGCTTTCCAGGCTGGGAGAAATCAAAGTACAGGCTGCACATTGACTATGAAACCCGGATTACAAAAAGAGTTATAATTTTAACTTTGTAATTTGCACAAATATATTGAAGGAGCTAGTGAAATTAGTGTTGAGCTGGTAAACCTTAAAATGATTTTATACTTGGAAAATATCTCTTCCAAAGTGAAAATAATTAGTCAGTTTAAAAAACCCCAGTTTAAACATAAAAATTAAAGACACAGGTATAAATTGCAAAAGTATGTTTAAAAAAGCTTCTGTACTAAGAACAAGAATAAAGGTGTTCTAATATAACATGGAAGATGACCTGAAATAATTAAGTTATTTAAGTTCTCTTAATACTCAAGGCAAATTATTTGACACAATGTTTTGTGAATTCGGGGTGTAAAAGAAGATGGCCTCTGTCTGTGGTGGCAGTGTAAAGTTTTACAGTTCATTCTTAAACAAAGCATTTTTCTTTGAGCACCTATGAGCCGGACACTGTTGAGGACATTTGGAATGCAGCAATGAATAAAATAGATAAAAACCCTGCCCTCATGGAGCTTACATTCTAGCAGGGGATGGAGACAAAGACAATCCTACATAGCTAAATTCATACAAAAAAGTAGCATTTTCACAAAAAGTCTAAATTAAAGTTCCCAAAACTCCTTCCACTTGCCTTACAGATCAGCTAATTGATTACTTATACTATTATTAAGAGTAGATAAATACTAAATGTGAGTATACAACTAAAACGAGTTATAACTTAATAAACATTATCATTATACATTGCTTTTTATTACACATGTCAACCTATAAAGTTACTCCACTTCCATCAACTGAGTCATGTTTTAAGAGGCAGTATTTCTCTGACAAATTCTTAATATCAACACTTGAATTATGCTTCAAAGTTACTTTTATATGTTTTCTAAAATTCCTAATTCCTTTTGGATGAGTAGAGTACTGAGGAAGTTAGGTGATACTCTCTAATTATCTAAAGACTTCTAAAGAAATTAAAACTCAAATAGAAAACATTTACATTGTCACTACACAATTCCCATGCTTGTTCTCCTAAATATTTTTGAACATTTGTTCTTAATAAAGTTCAAATGAAGATGACTAAATCAATCGATGTATTATGGACATCTGATATGCTTGACAAAATTTTAAAAATCACAGTTTTGGATCTCTAAATAGTATACTGTCATTTCAATATACTGTTTGGAAAGACTATGTGTATTTGTTTATTTGCATTGAGGTATGTTAAAGTTAATCAATAACTTTATTTGATTGAGGAGAAAATACTAAGAACTCACAGGAAAAAAAAATAGATGTATGGTATACAATCTGTTCTGAACAGGAAGTGACAAAGGTTCTTCTTTGCCTCTGTATATTCTGATCACATGACAAAAATTTTTGTCCTCACTCAAACATGAAATCTTAGTTTTCTTCCTTATCCTTTCTTCTGACTCTCACTCTAATTACGGACAACTGTGAAAATAATGAGGGCTCCTCACTCTGGAAGAAGAATCAGAAGAGGGGGCAAAATATGATGGTTAAGTTCATGTGTCAACTTGGCTAGATTATGGTGTTCAGTGGTTCGATGAAGAAAGCACTGGCCTGACCATTACTGGGTGGATATTTGGGGGATTTAAATCATTGGTTAGTTGATTGCATCTATGGCTGATTACATCTACAATCCATACATAATGGAGAGGGCCTTCAGCAATGGGAGAAGTCTCACCCAATCAGCTGAAGGCCTTAAAGGGAGAACTGATGATTTCAGCAGTCAGAAAGAATTTCTGTCTCTACTTCAGACAGCCAGCCTCTCTTGGGGCATTCATTGAAACCTTCACCAAAGTGCCCAACTTGTGCCTGCACTATGGAATTTGGACTTGCCAATCCCCACGATCATGTGAACCAAGTCCTACAGTAAATCTCATTGCACAAATATACACCACATGTATCCTGTTGGTTGTGTTTTCCTGGAGAACCCTAATACAAATGCCAAAATGGACTTTTCTGAAAAATAACCTGGCCAGGATTTTGCGGAAACTGGACTGAAGTGGCCAAATGCCCTACCTATTGATTATGAACATGAGAGGATTAACAAACAATAATCTGGGACCTCCTTCACCTAAAAAAATGAATGAGGTTTATGAGACTTCTGCTTATTTCCCCAAAGGCAAAACATTAATGTGCCAGATGAAGATGTTTTCTATCACCAGGGAACACCAGTGAAAACAAAAACAATGCATGTCATTCACAGGTGTGAGAAACGTGGGTGACTTGTTGCACACTGAGTCTCAACAGTTGAAAGTATCACTTACACTTCCCCAAAAGGGGCTTTATGGTTCTTCTGTGTACAAATACTGATGTCAAGTGCCAAGGAATCACAGCCTCTTCTGTAGGAAGACATTGGCCTCAACTGCTTGATGGCTTCTAATCAAACTGTTTTTTCCTAAGGCACAAAGTTAATAATCTACTTCCCACTTGAGTTTCAGACTCATAATGATAACCTACACAGGAAGGTCCTGGAGTATCCTGGGACTACACTACTCTAAATTCAATGCCATCTTCTAGAATTAGTTCATGACCATCCCAAACTGCTCTGAGATCCACATTGCAATAGACACAAAACCTCCAAAGACACATCACTTAACCTATCACTAAGAAGGTTTGTCTCTCTTCTGACTTCATTTTGTTCTTATTCCAATTTTTATTTAGTCTTCCCCCAAGTAAGTCTGCCTGTGCCTCAAACATTAAGGTTTGGACTTGTAATCTCTGAGCTGCATCCTAAGACTTCCATCTTAGTGTACTGATAAACCTCTTTCTTTCGAGAACTGATGTGACCACATTCTCTTTTTGTTTATCTTCCAGTTCATGGAAGAACATTCCTATATTTATACTATTAACCACAGTCATCGTCCACAACAGGGTTCACTGGATTACACAGCTGCAGGTTTTAATCTCTAGCTTTCCTTCTAGTGACATATATGACCCTAAATTTTTCCTTTCAATCACAATCACACCCATAATTCAGCACTCTTACACTTACTATAATATGCTACCATCACCTCTATCCATTTCCAAACATTTATAACCAACTTTATTAAGTTCTGCATCATTATGTCACCTGTCACCTGGTAACCTATACTCTAGATTTTAACTCCATGAGCTTGCTCATTATAATTAGTTCATATTACTGAGACCACACAATATTTGTCCTTTCGTGTCTAGTTTATTTCACTCAACATGTCCTCAAGTCTAATCCATGTTGTCGCAGGCATCAGGACTTCACTTCTTCTTACAGCCGAATAATATTCCATTGTATGTATAAACCAAATTTTTTTTATTCATTAATCAGTTGATGGACTCTTGAGTTGCTTCCATCTTTTGGCAACTGGGAATTATCCTGCTATGAACATTGGTGTGCAAATGTCTGTTCATTTATCTGTTTTCTATTCTTCTGGATATATACCTAGTAGAGAGATTGCCGGATCATTTGGCAATTCTACACTTAGATTCTTGATGAATCACCAAACTGTCTTCAACAGCAGCTGTACCAATTTACATTCCCACCAGCACTGAATATGTTTGATTTTCTCCACAACCTTTCCAACACTTGTAGTTTTCTGGTTTTTTAATAGTGGCAATTCTAGTGGGTGTGAAATATCTCATTATGATTTTGACTGGCATTTCACTAATAGCTAGTGATTTTGAGCACCTTTTCATGTGCTTTTTATTTGTATTTCCTCTTTGGAAAAGTGTCTACTCAAGTCTTTTGCCCATTTTTAAATAGGGCTTTTTGTCTTTTCATTGTTGAATTGTAGGATTTATTTTGATATTCTGAATATTAAACCCTTATCGGCCATGTGGTTTCCAAATATTTTCATCCATTGGGTAAGCTGCTTTTTTCATTTCTTGATAAAGTACTTTGAAGCACAAAAGTTTTTAATTTTGAGAATGTCCCATTTATCTTTTTTTTTATGTTGCTTGTGCTTTGGGTATAAAAACTAAGAAACCATTGTCTACTATAAGACCTTGAAGATGCTTCCCTACATTTTCTTCTAGGAGTTTTATGGTCCTGGCTCTTACATTTAGGTTTCCGATCCAACTTGAGTTAATTTTTGTATAAGGCGTGATATATAGGTTTGACCACATTCTTGATGGAAAATAATTCCTCACTTGAGAACCATCACACGGTGCAGATGGCCTGTCCTCCCCCACCTCCTTAATCCCCAAGAACAACAGCGCATGTCAGTAAGCAGGTACCCTAATGGCTGAAAGGTGCCACGCTATTCTACCAGAACTTTTGGTTGGGTCATGGAGACCCAAACAAAAGATAAAGATGATTTACTACTAAAGAACAGACTAACCCTCCTTGAAATGGACAGGCCATACCTATACTCTTGCATATGGGAACATAAAAATTTAAAAAAAAATCATCTTTCTTTCCAATGTGTAAGACAAGTAATTCTAAAAACTGGATTTGCTCTCACATGCCACAAGCCATTGAGGTAGAAAGACCACGAGTGCCTTTCACCTGGGTTGATATGTATGAGAATCTCAACTAGGGGTTAAAAAAGCCACCTTCAGTGTTCAAAGTATGGCATGAGCCTAACCTCCTACAGTTTATCTGCTTATCACCCTATTAGAAAAACAGAGATACCTGGATTATTATGCTATGACAGTGATGGAAGTGTCTTGGGGAATAAGTGTTTTAACACATACTCTATATTACATTAAAGATGGCCCTTTCAGAGTATAATGACACTAATTTTTAGGTAAAACTTTAAGAAAGACTATTGTAATAATATTGGAAATTATAATTTCTATGTAGCAATAATGTTACATAAGAAAATAAGTATAAAAATGTTTTGTAAACTTTCTTATCTGGATATTAAACAAGAAGGACATAGGGTGTATTAAGAAACAGAGTGGGAAGTAAATCTAAGGACTACAAGAGAAGAGACCTTATGTAGGTCGAAATTTAATATGTTATGTGTTGCCAGAACAGCAACAAAGAGAAAAACTGTAGGGACAGAGTATAATATGCCTCATAGTCCATTTATTAAAAGTTTCTCTGCCCTTTTTTTCTCTTATTGTAAGCTTTAAACTTCGCAGGCCTGCATATTGTTTGGTGCTAAACCAGTGGAATTTCAGTGCTCACTCTTGAGAATTCAACCAGTATGAAGAATCTCAAAAATATAAGGAAGAAACTTACTCCCTCTTTCCCTTTAACTGCAGAAAAGTAAACAATTATGGCTTCATAAAATTCTTTCTGATAATGTAGTAGATTGGGAACAATCACAAAAATACTGAGTATATCCTACTGATGTCCACTGTAGAGACTTAGATAAACATGTATACTCTTAGTCTGTTTTCTGATGCTAAAGGAGTCTCTTAAGACACCTGGTCTTCAGAGCTTACCATTAGGAGCTGTAAAATGTAACCCTTCACCTTTAAAACATCTGCTTTTTAAACTGATACCTTACTTGATAATTTGTTGCACTGGCAAAAACATTTAGAGTGGCATATGTGCTATTTTTTTTTTCTGAAGGAATAAACACTTATGAAGTTTTCTTATTTTTTTGGTTCATTGGAAGAACTTGATAGTCCTCTCTTTTCCCTTCATTCATATAATACAAATAAATGATGTATTGTTTGTCCAGAATTTGAGAACCTTTGTCTTATTTGAGTTATCATGCCCAAATCCAGCTAAGGGATTACAGGCACAAAAGCATCAGACAAATTCTTCTGCTAAAGAAAAAAGAGAGGAAATATTTTCTAAAGAGTTTTTTAAAAATTAAATATACATATATATTGATTCAGAATTGTTTTCTTCCCTAACTTCTTCTGACACTGGTTTAATCAGCTGGCCTCACTACCCTCATGCTCCACGTAAGTCCTTGTGTAGAGAGCACTAATTGGGCACACTCGTGTTCATAGGGGCCTTTGCTCTGCTCCTTAGCCATGGACTAGAAACCTAACCCCACTTAATAAGTGCATTTTGATTGATGGGCAGTAGCCTAACCTTTGTTATAAAGGATAGATCATTATTTTTATTCTTGATAAACCATCATCTTGAGGCTGGTTTAGGGCATATCTTTTTTTCTTCAAACACAATGTTCCAATTCACTTAATATTTTCAGTACACTGTAATTCTGTTTCTTTTCAGTTTTGTTTTACCTTCAACTGCCAGCATATATTTAAAAACAATGAAATGTGAGGAAAATAATGCAACTTACTGTAGATGGATATGTCTGAACTTTTTTCTATCAAATTTGAGTCATGTTTGAGTAATGAAATGAACAAACTAAAATGTAGAGCATGGGCAAGCAGCCACCCTTAACCACTATCTTTTTTTGTTTGGTTTTTTCATCACATGGTTCATCATCATGATCATTTCTTAGAACATTTGCATCAATTCAGAAAAAGAAATAGAAAGAAAATTCATACATACCATACCCCTTACCCTTTAACCACTATCTTTTAATAATTATTTTCAGCTAAGGGGGAAAAAAAATCTATTCACTTTCACAGTTCGCTGACTCTCAAAAACGACTGATGTCATTCCATTTTAAAAAAGAGCTTTAAAACAAAAAAGACTCCTCTGCTTGCCCTCATAGAAAAGGGGTAATCTTCCCTTTGATTAAATATTCATTGTGAAAAATAAAGTTGAAGGAAGAAACAAAAATCACTTATAATTAAAGAGTCTTTTAAAACAAAATATTGAACGTAAGAGTGCTTTATTACCTGTATGGGCCCATACAAATGCAAAGCAGGATTACAAACATTTTGATACCAGCCTGGCCTCTACCCAAGTAAAAATCTTTCCAGGGATCAGGTAGGTGCTTAAGATGTCTTTATGCCCACAGAAACTGTAGAAGCCAGCATAAGAAATAAAAAAAGAACCACAGAAGGGAAATGCAGTTGCGACGGGAACCCCAAAGTGCCCCCCCCCCCGGGAGACCTTCCTCCCACACTCCAGGTGATGCTTCCTACTAGCCATTCCAGCAAGTGGCGAACCCACTTAACAGGAAACCTCCAGTGAAGGGATAGCCCTTCTTTCCACTGCTAGAGGTTTTAATCCTAAGCAACTTCTGCTTTTGTCAAGGTGTAATACATCTTCCTGTAACTAATACCCTCTTCTGTACTCAGGAATTATTACGAATAAATAAAACCCCTTTGTTTCATGATGGAACTTCAGATATTTGAAAGCAATTTGGATTTTTCACTTTCCTGCCCAAACCCTTCTAAAGTTGAAAAATCAAAGCTGGAGCTTTGATTAATGGGCGTCATTAAGCTAGCGCCTACTTAACTAGTCTGGAACTTCAATATGACTCACCACTTATTTTGCTCCTAATGTATGAAGGCACACTGTCCCTGTCCTAAAGGATATGCAGTTCAGTAGATATAATTTTAGTTAACAAAGTGTGTCTACTATGTATTAGGAACTATTTATGGCTGACCTTGTTCTGGATAGAGGCTAACCATGTTTTATCTTGCCAAAAATATGACAAAATGCTTCATAATATAAAATATTATTTAAAAAACATCAATACTGTTATTAATATCAGTATATATACAAACATATCCCACCAATTAGGTAATGATACTGTTAATATGAATTAATTTAATGAATGAAAGGGGAACAAGTTAAGAACTCTAGATGAATAATCTATTTTTAAATGGATTCAGTCATTTTTAAAGTTAACGATAAAAAATATCTAATTTCAAAAAAAAACAGACTGATGTATTTACATGTTACAGTAAAAATCTGATACATGCAAATAACTTTTCTGTTCTTTAGATTTTAAATATATCTAAGCTAAATATACTGTTATAATATGATCTACAGGACTACTTAAAAACAATTTTATCTTCCAAAATAGGTCTCATAAGATAAAGGGTCAGCCAAAAGAAATACATAAATTTCAAAACACCTTTGGAGGTAAAAGTCACTTTAAATGTTAGTATCCTTTTCCTTACAATTCAATGGCAAGGAAATTAGGGAAATTCTTGACTGTCAAAAAAAATCATTTAATAAAATAAAAATGCTCTCTAAATGAAGTACACACCTAAAAGTCTTAAAAGGGCAATTTTTTATGTTAACACTCTTACAGGTTTC
Organism: Myrmecophaga tridactyla; assembly: GCA_004026745.1. Classification (NCBI taxonomy): domain Eukaryota; kingdom Metazoa; phylum Chordata; class Mammalia; order Pilosa; family Myrmecophagidae; genus Myrmecophaga; species Myrmecophaga tridactyla. The sequence continues at coordinate 28,376 of PVIY010015234.1, read as the reverse complement.
TGGAAATGTGTAATATATTATATCTTGGTAGTTGTATTTTTTTATAGCACCGATTACTGCAACCTAAATTACAGAGCATAATTATTTTTTCTCTTAGGCTACCTCATTTTCATTAATGAATAGATCGCATTATTTAATATCGAGGTTTGAAAAAAAAATACAGATTCAGCATGATAATGCAAGTTAGATAAACTAGTGTAACTCACGTAGCAGACCAAAGCTCAGCAGCCAAGCCTGGGGCTGTGCTGCATATTAACATTATGCTCAGCTTCCTGAATTACAAGGAAATCGTTATTTAGGGTAAACTAAACCCCACATCAAAGCCTCAGAAAAGGGCTGTAAGGTAGAGTACTTACGTAAAGGGTTAGTGGGACAGGAGAGAACTCAACGCATCAGGGAGGGTCTCTAACATCCACTGGGTGGGAAAACGCACTTAAAAAGGCGATGTGGATTCAGACGGCCTCCTCCCCACAACATCCCAGACAAAGCCAGGCCAGGCCCTGGGGCGCTCCTGATGCACCTGCAATGCGGATCCCTCACCCAACAATCCCACCCCAGGGCTGGCAGGAGCAGCCCCGGGGCCGGCCTCTCCTCCCCCATCGGACTGGTTTGGGTGCGCGGTGCTTACGGTCCGCACCCTGGACTCGAGCCCAGGCAAGGACACCCCCCTCCCCGTCAGAGGCTGCAAGACCCCGGGGGCAGCCGGAGGGGGATCGCGGAGCCTCCTTATGCCCTTATTCCCATCGCTTCATTTTTCCCGGAGTTGTCTCCGCACAGCGAACACCCAAGAGCTACCGCTTCTTTCACGCTCTGGGGGTGGCGCGGGAGGAAGCCCCCCTACGCCGGCAGTGAGGGCTTTTTAAAGAATTTAAATGAAGTCCTCTCCCCGACGGTGCCTCAGCCCCCCGCCGCCCGCCAGCGCCCGGGAGCCTCCCTGCAGGTACCACCAGGTGAGCGGGGCTGGACTCGGTCAGACCTCGGGCCCCGCCTCACCTGCGGGAGCGGACGTCTTGGTCCTTCTGGCGGCTGCCCCCCCTTCGGCTCGATCGTCGTCCCGGCGGGCGGCAGCGGGGGCCAGCGGCCCATGGGCGGGGCGGGCGGGCAGGCGGGGCTGCTCCGGGTCCCGGCCCTGCCCCGGCCGGCCCGCCGAGGGAGGTCAGTCTGCGCCGCCCGCGGAGCGCATCGCCCGGCTCCCACCCGAGCGCTCGCCGCGGTGCACCCTGGGAGCGGGGGCCGAGCGGCGAGGCCTGGCCGCGCTGACCTGCGGGCGGCGGAGGCGCCGGCGGGTCTGTGTCTGCGGGGAGGGGCGGGGGCAGAGGATCGATACTCACTTAGCGGGAGGGGGGGCCACAGCTTCCCCCTCCCCTGGCTTTGGCGGGGCTAGGGAAAGGAGGGTCTGGCCAGTGGGACGCAGGCGCACAGCTCAGGTGCGGCCGCAGTGCGGTTGCCCAGGGTAACGCTGGCCTGGGGTGGGGTGGGAGGGAGGAGCGAGGGAGGCGAGCGGGAGCGCGCGCGCGCGCGGGGCGGTGGGGGCAGGGGAAGTAGCTGGGCTCATCCCGGGATTGGGGGGGAACGCGCGCTCGGGCGGCAGACGGGGGCGGGGGGCTGAGGCGGTGGGAGGGGGCGCGGGCCGGGCGGCGCGCATGCGTGCGGTCCCGGCTCCCCCGGGACCCGTCTGCCTCGTGCGTGCGCACGCGCGCTGTCCCCCGGAGGCGTCTGGGTGTGCGGAGCGCGCGCGCGCGGCTCGGAGGCGCACCTGTGAGGTGTCCCTTGAGGAGAGGGAGGGTGGGTGCGCGGAGCCTACGGCCCGGGGCGCTTACACCCCTCACTTGGAGTGAGTTTTCGGGCACCCGACATGTAGTCTCTTTATTTATTTTCTGGATGAAGGCGGGGGGTGGGAGGGGGAAGGGGGGCTGATTAGGGGTTGGGAGGAGAATGAGTGGATTAAAGAAAAGAAAAACAACCCATTACTTGCGATGGGCCTGGAGCTGGAGCCGGCCCTTGGGGAGCAGGAGGAAAGGTCAGAGCAGCTCCCTGCAGCCGGGCGGCCCCACGGCCCCGCGGCAGGCCCCGGGGAGAGGAGCCTCCTCTCGGGCCTGCGAAAATTGTCCCTGGGCCCGCAGTGCCGGGGAGCAGCGATTTGGGGGTCACAGATGGCGGCCAGGCCCGAGGCGAAGGATGGGCAGCGGGCAGGGGCGAGGCCGGGCGGAGGCCCCACGCAGGCCCCGCGGGAACCGGACTCCCGAGCTGGGCTCCATTGTTGTTGGAGCCGAGGCAAGGGGGAGCAAAACAGCTTTAGCAACCCGTGAAGCCGCGCCTTGAAGCCGTTCCAGGCGGGTCCCCGGAGAGGCGGTAATGGCCGCGCCGTGGGATCAGGGAGCCGGGCTCTGCTGCGGAGAAGCCTCACTGCATGGTGTAATGTTGTGTTTTTTTCTAGCGTCTTCCGTCCCAGCAGAGCCAGACGAGCATAGTACTCAGGTGATGAAGGACCTTTCGCGCACCCAGCGCAGAATGCTGCTGCCGCTGGACGCCTCCATTGTTTGACCATAACAAGGGCCGGCTTCTCACCCAGGTAAACTGGATGGAAAAGCAGCTCCCTTTCAACTCCCACATCCAAGGGAATCCTCTCCTCTTTCTGGACTTTACTTCAGTTTTCTTACTGTCCCTTGCTTCCGATTAACTCAGTATATACACCTCCCAGACATTTCCCCATCTGGATTAACCTTCCTACATCTCTCTGCCAAATCATCTCTCTTTTTCCTCAAAACTCAGCTCCTTTGTGAAACCTTTTTTGCCCAGCTCCTACCTCTTCTGGTTGATAGTTTGTTTATTGGTTGTCTTATTGCAACAGAAGAGACTCGATTTTTAAAAAGCCTTTCTGAGCTGTTGCCTTCGTAAAGAAACATTTGTGATATTTAGCCAGCTTATAGTTTTAATAGAATTGTTTTTATTTATATATTTTGTCATTTAGAGAGGGCCTCTATTTATAGATAATGGCTTTTTAGAGCACAAAAATGATCTTCTTGAAACTATAGGTTAATATCAACTTTAAAAATAATTTTAAATTAGTAAATAAGGCACTTGCTTGTAAAAATATCACAGAGATGACTAATGTCTTTGACTTCCAACCCCTCTCTCCGGAGTTAACCACTGTTGTGCTTGAAGTGTATCCTTCAGGATCTTTAAAAATACCAGTACAACGTGTGTTTACTTGTGTTATTTTTTGCTGTTTTAACAAGTAATCTACTCTTTCAGTTTTAGCACATATTGCTTTAACTCATTCTTAAGAACTGCTGCATCATGTTCCACAATGTGGATATACCATAGTTTATTTAGCCATTTCCTGATTGATGGCAATTTAAGTTTTAACTTTATATTTGAAACAGCTTTTTGTTGTTGTTCTTTGGGAAAATTAAATTTTAGTGAAGTCTCCGCTAATTCCAGAGACTAGAGTTTTAGGAAGGAAGTTCTCTTTGATTAAGAAATGTACCTGCATTTCTACCCCACCTACCCACCCGCAGTGTAGTTATGACTCTACCACTTACAAGTCCTGTAACCTTGAGGAGACCACTTAATGGTTCTGAGCCTCAGTTTTCTCGTCTATAGAGAGTGAGAATACCTGTTCAGTCTCCTTCCCAGACTTCTATGATACCAGACATGCGAAAGCTTTGTAAAATGTAAAATGGTGTATACACATTGGTTTTAATACCCTTTGTCATCCAAAAAATGTTTATTTGCAGCATAATTTATATTTTCTTCTTTTTAACCAGATATGTGTATTTCATTGTAATATTTAAAACTTATTTGCTAGTGATGTAAATTTACATGTGTATTTTCCCTGCAGTAGCAGACACAGGTTAGTGTTTCCATACTTCAGGTAAAACCACTTAATAAGCAATGTCAGAAAGAGTTTTAACAATTTAAATATTAATTAAATGATGTGATGGGTATTTTTTTTTTTTTTTTTTGAGTGGACAGGCACCGGGAATCAAACCCAGGCCTTCATGGCAGGAGAGAACTCTACTTGCTGAGCCACCGTGGCCTACCCAATGGGTATCATTTTAAGATGTAAAAAATACAATTAAGAGCTTTGTAGGTATTTTTCTTTCTTTGAAAAATATTTGTGTTCCTATTCGGTGGTCAACAAAATGAACATTGTCTCTGTTCTCTTGGAGTATACTCTGTATGTGTGTGTGTGGCTGGCGGGGGGGTGTGGATATCAGAAATTACAGTTATCCGGCTACATCTATAATCATCAATTGTGATGTCTACCATGAAAGTTTAAGTACCTGCTCTGAGAGTATAAAAAGGGGACCAAATTTTAGATTGCAAAGAGTAGGGCCTAGAAATGACTTTTTTGCAAAAATAAGATTTAGGCCGAGATCTGAAGATTGAGTAGGTGTTAGTGTAGAGTGAAGGAAGGGATAATCTTCCATGTAGAGGAACAATATGTGGGAGGCTCTGAAGGGGGAGAAGCTCTACCCATTCCAGGGACTGAAAGCATGACTTGTGTAGTGAGTGAGGTAGAAGTATGGCTAGACAGAGGGCCAGATCATGTAGGGTCTTTTAGGGCATGTGGAAGATATTGTATTTAACTTGAGTGAAATGGGAAACCATTACAAGGGTTGGATTTTAAGCAGGGAGGGGACGTAATCAGATTTGCACTTTTAAACAGCCACTCCAGCTGCTACATGTACGGTGTGGGAAATGGGCTGGAGATAGAGAGTGGAAGTGGGGGAGACTAGTTAGCAGGTCATTTGAGAGGACAATCGAGAAGAACTCCTTTGGAGTTCATACTGAAATGAAACTACCAACTTGATTCAAAGTAGATATTTGATTTAAAATTATATGCTCATTTCTTATTCTTAGAAAGTAGGAATAAATAAAAGAGAGAATATAAAGTAATTTTTTATGGAGTAAGTACACACATTTGTTAAGCTATTTGCCCACACTATACAGAGAACCATCAGAGCCAAGTTAAAATTGAGTTGTTATTTAACAAGGTTTTAATAGGTTCTATCAAAGCAGTAACACATGAAATAAGAGTGAGTTGATCTAAAATGGAAAGACGAGAAATATTTGTAGATGCTATTGGTTAGAAAAACAATACCAGGAAAAGGATTAGACAGAAAATGATGAAATGACTGGTTACACAGTGCATGTATAAAATCAGTAGGTCTCCAAATACCAAAAAACATGATCTGGTAAACAGTGTAAGTTTTTAAAAAGACTGTGATCACAATGCAATAAAAATATAAACTATGGTGACATGATCTTACTGAGACAAGTGCAGTCTCCTTGGAGATGACTATAAAAATTTCCTGACAGATATGAAAGTATATCCTAAATTGAAAGCAGGCCATATTCCTGGATGCAGTGGTTAAATATTATGGAGATGTACATTTTTGACAGAAATCATTATGAGTAATAAGATGTGACAAATCCTACCTGATACTGAACACATTATAGAGCCACATTTATTAAAGCAGTGCATGTTGACTTAAGAGAATCTGTACACGTCACTGGAACCTACTCAGCAACTATTGTATGATGAATGTAATAAATGATAAATCATTATGAATGCCCCCAGAATTGTAAGGAAAATGGAAGTAAATATTTATTAAACATTTGGAAAGAAGAGTTCTATGTGTTGGAGAGCTAGACTTTGCAATCAGATATGCCTGAACTGGAATCTTTTTGTTTTATTGTATTTAAAGCATGCCATTGTACAGACTTCTGAACCTTTCTGAGACTCAGATGTATTTTGAAGTGAGGAAAATAACACCTAATGTGCAGATGTTGTGAGACTAAGGGAAGAAGATACTGGTACATGAGAGGCACTCAAATATGTTATTAGTTGCTATTAGAAACAATGGAGAAAAGTGTATTAGACGGCATAAAAATTTGAAACTTTTTTAAGACGAAAAGGAAAAAAAACCACCTAGGATTTAAAGTTAAACTGCAAAGTAAGAAAATATAGGTGGCAAATGATAAGCAATGAGTTAATATCCTTAGTATGTTAAGAACTCATAAAAATCGGTGGGATGGGGTAAGGGGTAGGGGATATATGAGATTTTCTTTTTTTCTTTTTCTGGAGTGATGCAAAAAATGATCATGGTGATGACTACACAACTATGTGATATTATGAGCCATTGCATACCTTGGATGGATTGTATGTGTGTGAAGATATCTCAATAAAAATATTAAAAAAAAAGAATTGCAAAAAAAATCAGTGAGGAAAATCTACACGCAAATGGTTACAGGATGTGACTAGTTTACTCAATAGAAATAAAGCTGGTTAAACATTTGAAAAGATATTTAATCTCACTAATGAAATAATTACTAATTCTACAGAAAAGTAAGATTTGATTCTCAATAGCACCAACCTAGAAAACATTTAGGAGTAAAACATAAGAAATGTACAACAGCTTTATGAAAAAAAAAATAAAGGGTTACTTAAAGGGTTTTAAACCTAACCTAAAGGGCAGATATAACACATTCTTGGATAGGAAGGTATTGTAAACAGAGCAATACTCTCCAAATAAAACTATAATTTTAATATAATTCCTATTGTGATCTCAGGGGGATTTTTTTTTTTTTTTTACATGGGCAGGCACTGGGAATCCAACCCGGGTCCTCTGGCTGAGCGACTGTGGCCCGCCCAGGGGAAATTTTTTTGACACTTGATAAATTACTTCTAAAATTCATCTGAAAGAGTAAATATGCTAGAATGGCCAAGACATTTTTCAATTGGAAATATAATATTTGAGGAATTTGCTATATCAGATAACAAAACATGCTGTAATGCTACAGTAATATAAATGGTGAGCACAAGAATAGACAAATTGATAAGCTGAAGAAGGAAGAATTCAGTAACAGATCCATATATGTATAAGCATTATAGTTGGTATTTCAAAACAGTTGGGAAATGATTGTTCAATGTATTGCAGAGGGATAAATGACTCTTCATTTGGAATCATATTCAGAATGACTTTTAGATGGGTTAAAAAGCTAACAAACATCGCCTAGGAAAATATTAGAAGAAAATATAAGAGAATATAATATGTAGAATAATATATAGGGAAATATGTACAGCTAGACCATTTGGGTAAGTACAGTATATCTAGGACTTAGGTTACCTGCATGGCTAATAGGTCTGTACTTTTTGAAAAACAGATTTTCCTATCAGATATTAAAGCATCCTTTAAAATAAACTTTATGGCTAAACATTTTGAACTGATATATTTAGAATAAGCTTGAATTTTGTGGCTTCCAACATTTGGAGAAAAATTGCTTCCTAGCAATATGCAGAATAAAATTGTTCTATTCATTTCCAGTTTTATTTTCTGTAGAATAAGTGCAGAAACTTAAGCATGGATCATGGGATTTCTTCCGTTTGAAGCTTTTGTTGTCACCATCCTGTGTTTGTACACAGAGATGAGTTGAATTTGAATAGAGCAAGTTGAATTTAATCAAGTCTTTCAGGATGAGTAGGAGTTAGCCAACTGGACGAAGGGCAGCATTTGTGGGAGAGTATATTGTTGTGGGGGGCCTGAATGTGGTTCTGTAGAGTTGGAGCTGAAAGTACTGCTGGACATGTAGCTGTTGGTGAGGCTGAAGAGGTTTTCATAAAGGTACGGGAATTCATTCATTTACCAGGTTTTATTGTGGAACTGGTGTAGGTTCTCTGGATCTGGACTAGCAATTTAGTGGAAGACAAAACCAAGTAAGAAGGTTCTTACTGTATGGTAGAGTGGATATGATAGAGGACCTAGAAAGGCTCAGGAGTACATAAAAAGGCATCGTGCATAATTCTGATTGGAGGGTAGGGGTGAGAGTCAGGGAAGGCTGAAGTAAGACCTGAAGGGTAAACAGAGAGAAAAGCAAGTGTGAAGACCTGGCAGTAAAAGGAGCATGGTGGGGGTAGGGGGTGGAGTGTTGTGGCCCAGAAACAAACAAAACCTGGGAGTTTGAAGAAGTTTGTTGTGGCTGAAACTAGAATTGTTAAGTGGGCAATGGGGGTAGATGAGCCAGCAGAGGCAAGTAGGGGCTAAATTCAGAGTTTAGAAGCTATATGACTAAATATTTGTAAATTACACTTGAAAATAAATGGAATACATCAAAAATCTTTAAGCAGGGTAATAGCAATCCATTTTGCATTTTAGAAAGATTACATTGGAGTGGATAATGGATTAAAAGGAGTCAATGCTAGAGGCTTTTGTAGTTTTCCAGAGGTAAGATGACAGTAGTTTGAATTAAAGTTGAGACAGCATAGGCAGAATGGGTGGGTAGGTTCAAGAGGTATTTAGGAGATAGAATGGACAGGACTTGGTGATAGGAAGGAAGGTGGATAATAACAGTTCCACATAGAGGCAGGCCAGGAAATAGAGTGGTGTCCTGGGCCTACATCATGTGGAACTGTTCACCCAGCCATTTGAAGTATAGAGATCTCAGAATCATTTGCATAGTCTTTGCCTTGTAGGTGGTAGTGGAAGCCATGGGAATTGGTGAGAGGGCATAGGGAGGTGGCCCTATTTACATAGTTGGGAATACAGTAGGAGGAGCTGGCTTTGGTGAGATGTCAAATTCCATTTTAGACATGCTGAGTTCGAAGGCTCAGAGGACATGTAGATTCTTCCTGAAAAGGATTTATAAAGAATGATTTTTTATTTTATTTTATTTTATTTTATTTGACATGGGCAGGGTCCAGGAATCAAACCCAGGTTTTCAGCATGACGGGAGAATTCTGCCACTGAGCCACCATCGCCCACCCCAAAACCTCCTCGCCAAGAGTGAAGTTTTTTTTTTTTTTAAAGAATGATTTTATGTTGCAAATATATGCTTTGCTTTGTTAATAACTGGGTGATATGCACTGATCTATTATTAAAATCACTGTTTCTGTGTATAATATTTTCCCTGAAGCTTAATTGTACTTTTGTAAATTGTTTAGGACCAGTGAATATCTCTCCATCTTATTGTGGACTGTCGATGTCTTTCACATGGAATTATTAAGAGTGTGTAACTCTGACTTTGAATAATACTGTGATTGTCTTTGTGATCTGTCGGGCTATGAGCAGGTGGTAGGGGCTTCTCTGAAGGAAATTAGTTTTCTCTTGTGGTTCACTCTATTGTCAGAGTACTACTCACTACTTGGAGTGTTTTCTGTTGATATTGATGCGCTGGTCCATTCCACATAGAGGCAGGCCAGGAAATAGACCTACATCCGTGTGGAACTGTCCACCCAGCCATTAGAAGTATAAAGATTTCAGAATCATTTGTATAGTCTTTGCCTTGTAGGTGGTAGCGGAAGCTATGAAAGTGGGCAAGAACACATAGAGCAAAATGAGAAGAAGCTTAGAGCAAGAGCTTGGGGCATAGTAGATTGGAGGAAAAGTTAGTGGGGAAACATTCCTTGCAGAGGAGACAGAATAATTCATTAGAGAGGAAGGAGGATGTTGTAATCAGAGAGCATTTGCTAAAAAGAAATAAAACCACTTGAAATGGTTTGAGAGAAGGGGGATTTTTGAGGCGTTTACCTGGGAATTCAAGATTGTTTCTTTGGCTAGGGCCCACAAGTGTGTGGAAAGTTGACAAGAGTTAGTGCAGTTGTTCTCTCTGCCTTTATCTCTCTTTTCTCTCTCCTTCAGTGTATGTCTACTCTGTGCTGCTTCTCCTCTCTGCAGGCACTCTGTCTCTGCTACATGTAACATATGTGACCCCAAAATGGCCACTCCCAAAGAGTATCCTGAGTCTGTAAGCCCTAACAGCTCACCTTATATAGCCTGGTCTTTTCATTTTGCAGTTCTGACTTCTTAAGAAAAGTTTTGATTGGCTTAGACCCCAGTTTACCATGAAGTGACTCCCTACAATTTCATTTAGCAGTGCACATGGATCTTTCAAACTGGCCAAGAGGCATGTAGATGAGGGCGAGCACGAGAGAGAAGTGGTGCTCTGGAATACAAAGGGAGAATATCAAGAATAGGCAGGAGCAGTAGTTTTAAATGGTTCAGAGATGTGATAAGGAATGAAATTGGTTTTGGGAATTGAAGTCATTTAGCCTAGGTTCAAAATATTGCCACAGTTTATTCAAGTGGAAGATTACAAGATGGATAATCGATGGTTAGCTATAGTAGATATTAGTTTGTACAGAAATAGGAAGAAGGAAGTATTTTTTAAAAATAAAATAAAATTCTGGAGATGTATCAGAGGATCCAGAGTTTGTTTATTTTTTTTTTTAGAGTTTAATTTTAAAAAGCTGTAATTCATACTGCTTTCTAACAGTAAGGCATGTCTGTATTTTTATTCTCACTCTCTGAATATGCAGTGACCCCTTTGTCACCTGATATAAGAAATTCAGTAAAGCTATTCTAGAGCTCATTTATTTTTCATGCCCCTGCAAGTTCATAAAATAATCATAGCTTATTTCTACATCTTATTTTGCAGTGTGTTCTGTGGTATTATGATAGATCTTAAGAGGAACATCTTGTGACCAGAGCAAACTTAAATCCCAAAGATTATAAATTCTGCCTCTTAGGTAAATGATAGAACAACTCATAAAAATAATCTGAACCCCTTTTCTTCTGTAATGTAAACCTCACTATGTCCATCTGGCTTTCAAAATCATTCTTAGATGTATAGTTCAAATATATGTATATGATTGAGTCTGGTAGGATTTAAGAATATTTCACTCATTTAAAGCATTCAACATGGGTTAGAAGACATAGGTCACCTTTCTTAGTTAACCAGTATTTAGTAAAGTATTACTAAATTTCTATATTATCATAGGATAGGACCTTGTGATGGGTCCCCAGACTCAAACAGTGAGAATCAGGGAACCTGCACAAAGTGGGTTCATATTTTCATGATGCTTGACTACTAGTTAAAGGTGGTAATTCATTGCTAAATTCACTTCAAGTTCTAATACTTTCTGAGCAAAAGTTTGAGTGCCCTCTGGAGGCTTATGAATAGATAGCTAAAACACAGAGTCCTAGTAAAGGATTTCTTTCACAGTCACAGTTGGGAACCAGTAGCCTAGATGGTTGAAATTGGTGTGGGCCTAAGTAAGGAACCAAGGAGAACTAAGATGGACCTGCATACAGATGTTTTCAGAGGAGCAGGACCTCATAAGACAGTTTGGGAGTAAAGGGTTTACATAATGGGAGTAGAACACAGAGGCCACGGAGTCACAGAGGGAGTCGAAGGTCTGTGGTCTGTAGTGTCAGAGAAGATAAGAAATGAAAGTACTTTTGGATTGGTCAGGAGGAAGAACTAAGAGGGACTTCAGAATTGTGGTGGTGGGTTGAGGAATAAATGAGGAATGACGCTTTCGAAATAGTGAAAACCTGGATGAGGGAGAGGGGAGGAAGAAAAGTATATGACAGCTAGAGAAGGCATCAGATTAAATTTTTTTTTCCCTTAAGATAGGAGACACTTTTGCATTGTGTTTAAATGCTGAAAGGAAAAAAAAGCAAGTTCTGAGAGAAAGCAAAGTTGAAAGATGGGTTTGAGGGTTGTGAAGATGGAGGCGGGAGGAGGGTATTGACTTTGAAATTTGTAGCTTGAGAGATTTGTTTAGGGAAGATTCTTGCCTTTTATAGGGACTTTGAATAGTGGGGAATTTCAGTTTAATGTGATTTTCAAGTTTAATGTGAGGTGATAAGGAAATATTCCTTCAGGCAGTTGGAATTACAGACAAGATAATGTGGCATTATCATCCAGGAAATGATTATTCAAGCTATGGAGGTAGCTGATCTAAAAGATGGAGTCAGGACATACATTAGAGGATACCTGTATTTAGAAAATAGGAATTTTAAAAAAAGTGTGCTCAGAAAGTCTAGAGGAGACCTGAGAAAGTACTATGAATTAAGGGCCTAGGAGCCTTGGCTAAATTAGGAGTGAAAGAATGCAACCTGAAGCTTAAAGGCCTTGGGAGTTGACAAGGAGGAGATCACAACTTAAAAAGCAGTTTTGTAGAAGTGGTGTAATGGGGCTGGGGGGTGGAGAGAGTGTATAAAAGGAAATGGGTGTGTGGGAGGAATAAACAGAAGGTAGAAATGCTTGTGGAGAAGTTTACCAGTGAAAGAAAAGTGAATTGATCATAGCTAGTCGGGCCAGAGATGACTCCTGAGAACAGATGGTGCGCTTGTCTATGCTTATAAAATTGGAGCCATGATCAATAATAACTATAGAAATTTATTTTACTGTTTTTAACCCTATCATTTCAGGATATAAAGCTTAGGTTTTGTCTCACAGGTAAAGAATATGATCAAATGAAAGGTAATGTTGAAGTTGATTATAACATTTGAGGGGGAGGCCCACAAGGAAAGAGACGGCAAATGTGATTAGCTTTTTTTAATTTTTAACTTTTAAATTGTATAATATAACATATATACAAAACAAAGAAAAAAAAGCAGTAGTTTTCAAAGGACTCTTCAACAAGTAGTTACAGGACAGATCCCAGAGTTTGTCATGGACTATCCTACCATCCTCTCAGATTTTTCCTTCTAGCTGCTCCAGAACATTGGAGGCTAGAAGGAATAATTTTTTTTTTTTATCATCACAATTGACTTTTTTTTTTTAAATAACATGTACGAAAAAGCAATAAATTTCAAAACACAGCACAACAATTAGTTGTAGAACAGATTTCAGAGTTTGGTATGGTTACAATTCCACAATTTTAGGTGTTTACTTCTAGCTACTGTAAGATACTGGAGACTGAAAAAAATATCAATATAATGATTCAGCGGTCATACTCGTTTGTTAAGCCCTACCTTCTCTGTGTAACTGCACCATCATCTTTGAGCTTTCTCCCACTCTTTGGGGGTATTTGGGCTATACCCATTCTAACTTTTTCATGTTAGAAGGCGTTGTCAGTAATGTGGGCTAGGGAGATGGAACTAACAGACGTTCTGGAGATGGCTGGCCCCTCTAGGTTTCATGACTTGTCTGGTCCATGAACGCATCTGGAGGTTGTAGGTTTCTGGAAAGTTACCCTAGTGTATGGAACTTTTGTAGAATCTTATATATTGCCCTAGGTGTTCTTTAGGATTGGCTGGAATGGTTTTGGTTAGAGTTTGGCAGTTATGATAGGTAGCAAGGTCTAACTGAAGCTTGCATAAGAGTAACCTCCAGAGTATCTTCTCAGTTCTATTTGATCTCTCAGGCACTGATACCTTTTTTGTTGCACTTTTCCTTTTGGTCAGCATGGCATTGTTGATCCCACAGTGTCAGGGCCATACTCATCCCTGGGGGTTATCTCCCACGCCACCAGGGAGGCTTTCATCCCTGGATATAACTAGCTTTTGATTCAGACAAATGTCAAAAATCAGATTCTTTAAATCTGTTGGACCATTTGCAGCCACGAATAAATAGCACTTTATTTTTCCTTTTGGTAAAACCTATAGGATGGTTGAGAAGGTTTTTTGCATCACTTATTTAAAATATTTCATTAGGAAAAGATAACAAACTCAACATGGGAAGTGATAAAATAACAGTATGGCCTTGAGCTTTGAGTGGTATGGCCTAATATTTAAAATGTAAACTTATGCAAGAGGTGAGGTAGACAGGTTCCAGCTTAAGCCCAGACATGTTTGCTGTTGCAGGACTGGTTTTAAGACCTTTGAAGGTCTTAAGCACTTTTACCTTTGGGAGGCCTTTGCCATGACATATCAAACATACTAAAAAGTACACCCATATCCCACATGAAATTAGCTTATACAGAACTATATTTGTTAAGCTTCATCTAAGTAGTTGTAGACATTAAGCAATTATTAACTTTGATTTTGCATTTTTCTTTTCATATTTTGCATCCAGTAAAAATTTTTTTCAGATCTCACACATTTTCATAGGCCCTTGAGATACTCATAAGCCTCAGGACTGTGCCTCACGACTGTGCCTCACGTGCCTAATGATAAAACATTCTTGCTCTCCTGGGAATCGGAAGTTGACTGTGCCTAGGCATGTCTAGCGGGGGTAAACTTGCCAGGAATCTGTTTGTGTGAGGCACTGAGGAACCTCCTGGGAAAAACTCCATCCTCAGAGATGCTGAAGTAACTGTTTTAGTTGGGGCTTTTTTGTTGTTGTTGCATGGAACAGAGATTGATTCAGATCATTTTATGAAAAGGGGCCTATGTTATAAGGATGCACATGGAAAACCACCGGAACTAAGGCAGCTCAGAGACAAGCCCCCCAGTCTTTCTTGTGGACATGGCATCTCTCTTTTCTTTGTGTCTTTCTCCTCTTGCTGCTGTCTGGATTATTCTTTTTCTTTTTTTGCTACTCCGAATATCTTTTCACTGCCTTATAGCTTTGCCTTACTTACAGATTCTACTTCTTTATGACTTTGGCTTGCTCTTATTCCTCATGACTTCTCCAGATTCTCTGTACTTCATAACCTTTGAACTTTGCCTCTCTCACTTAATCTCCCCACTCTCTCAGTATTGTTTAGAATCCTGAGAGGGGGAACCTTGTTTTGTTACTGCTTTTGTTATTGCTTCTGAGCCTCCTCATAGGTCATTGTTAAGCCCTTGGGTCAGATGTCTGCACATTGTCTAATAAGCTGTGGTAAGGGAGGGCTGCAGGAGTCATGTGGTCCAGTGTCAAGTCCTATTAGTAGGATTTGCAGGCTAGCAAGCCCCATGATTGGCATTATAGTTCAGTCGGGAAAAACCTGCCCCAATATCAAAATCATTTGAAATTCCTCTAAATATATCCCAAGTTTTTGCCCTCTAAAATGTATCCTGCTAACAGACATCATCCTGAGTTAGCCCTTTGTTCCCACAAAAAGGCTAAAATCCCTAAACATTTTGAATGTTTTTTTCAGTTTTCCTTTTTCTTCCTATTTTTGTTTAGAACCTGACAGTGCAGGGACACTCAGGGTTATCTTTAGAATTCAATTTCTCATGTTAGTGATTACTGCTGAAAGTTACAGAGCTACTTCAGATTGCTGCTTTTAAAGTTGAATATTCTAACCTGATATCTTTCACGTGTTCTTTTTCTCCATAGTTCCAGGGAGCTTTATAAATAAACATTCAGCACCATTCCCAGATTCACAAATTTTGGAAAAGCAATTCAGTGTCCCATCCAAATGTAAACATGGCAGCAATCTGATATCTTAGTGTCTTAATTTATTATCATGCTTCCCAATGAAAAGTGATGTTCCCCAAATCTAAAATAGATCATGAAATCTATACCCAAACCAATCTTAGCTATCACAGAATATAACAAAGATGGAATAAATATGGTAATGAAAATAGATGATCCTTGTTGAACCTTTAATATTTGCCAGGTACTATTTTAGGTAATTATCTTATTAGCTTATTTAATCCTTAAACTGTTTTATAAGGCTAACTTTACAAGGTAAGGTGCTGTTATTATCTCCCTTATCTCTGTTCTTAACCTCTCAGGTAAAAGTTACATGCGTAGGATGTTGTAAAGTCAGGGTATGAATCCGTTCAGTCTGACTCCAGTCCATGCTCCTTTATCACTCCTCCATACTGAAAAATACAGGAAAAAAAAACTATCAGTTTTAGACTCTCTAACCAAGCCAAGTCAGTTATCCAGCAAACAATACCTTTGAACCTAAAACTCAGTTGAGATAAAATTCCTATTCAGAGACTAATTATAATAGGATTTTGAGGGAAATCATGCAGTCTGCCTGTATTTTCCTTTGGGGTTTCTCTGATTGTCTCTTTGGCTCCATATGCTTTGAATCCCAAGAAGAAAATATAAGTGATTCTACCCTACCATCTGAGCTGCAGCCCCACCTTTATAAGAGCCTGTTCTTCAAAATAGGTTTGTGATCCCAGATTCTCCATAATACAAATCTTCTACTTTTCTCTCTGCCTTTCTTCAACCCAGCAGGATCCTAAGGCTTTTGTAGCCCTTCGGTCACTGTGGGCCCTGCCTCTGCCTATTCTTCTGGAATGTCTTGGGGGCTTTGACTCCTGTTAACTGTGGTAAGTTTCCCCTTGTTTACCATTTCTCCTATCTGGAGAAACCCCCTCAAATATTTCTAAATCAAAGTTGTCTCTTGAGTTTTATCTAAACATGTGCCCTTTGGAGTCCATTGAGGAAGAAAATCTCCTTTACTGCATGTCCTTCCTTAAAATCTTGCCTTTATCTGGCTTTTGAATTTCCTAGATCTTGGACAGCCTCTTTACTCTGAAGAAAGCAGAAATGTCTTTATCCCATCTTGCTTTGTTCCTCTGGAGTTTCAGTGTCTTCTTTTCATGTAAACCATTGGTTATTAACACTTCACTCTGCTTGTCCCATTTTCCTCTCCCACCTTGGAGATCTTATATTGTTTCTAGATCTAATGCCATCCTGTTTTTCTTTCTCATTATTCCTTTGCTGAAATATCACACCTTTTTTTTTTAAAATAAAAACTGATTTTGTCCCTCCATAAGTTTCTAGTATTTTTACAAAGCCGGAACAATAGCCTTCTCCTTATATATGAGTTCCTGATAGTTTTCTGACCTGTAGATTATGGTTTTTTATAAGTCCCTCTGCAAACTTGGTTCTGAGGGCAAAGGTGTTCCCAGCACAAGTATTTTTTTCCCTTCATTTTTTTCTGAGCCTTTGAATTTGTGATTATTTTTAATGAATTTTTTTTTCTCTTTAACCCAACTTAAATAGACAACACATACTTTTTTATTTATGTAGGACAGGTATTTACTTATCTTTATTTTGTCATTGCTTAAATCTGAAACACTCTAGTTGAGTATGCAGTCTGGATCTTTGTGATTCACACACACAAAATTTTACATTACATCTTGTGTATAGCTGGGAAGCAGGAGAAAGAGAAAGACAAACCTTGTTGAAATAACTGTTGACCTCCAGGGAGAGTTTGTAGCTTCTCATCATTTTCCCTGACTCCAATCTTATCCTTTCCCTGACTTTACTTTCCCACCCAGTGAGAGTTGACTTGATGACCTTTCAGTGACCTCTGTCCTAGGATATCTAGTTGCTGTGCTCAGTTAAAAAGTTAAGCCCACATGGGTGTGTGACATCTTTTCTCTTTCCTGGCTTTAATCAGAGTGGCTAAGTCTGTGCTATTGCTGAATGGAAAGGACTTAGCCAGCTCTCTGTTTTCTTGCTTTCTCCCATGTGCCAGATGGGTTCTGGTACATATGATTACTCTTTTTGGGAGTCTGGGTCAAGAATAATTTGGCACAGTGGCTAATGTTCTCTTTTCTGAGTCTTTCTTGTTCTTTTTTTTTCTTGTGCTGACTTGTATGCCCTTTGCTAGCTTTCTTTAATATGGGTAGTAAGACATCAGATTGAGGTCTGGTGTTTTATGAATTCCTATTCCTGCTAATACATATTTTGGTCTCAAACTCAAGTATCCGCTTCTATTTTAGGAAAAAGGAATTCTCCATGTGATTCAGCCTTGCTTATGGAGTGCTACATTAGGAATTGAATTCACAGCCCCAGCTAATAATAAAGTGTTCATGTGTTTTCATAATTCTAGTTCAGCCCTGTATGTGTTTCCTCCTAGGGTACCTCAAAGTGAGGCTCTAAGCTGAGACCACTGGTCAAATTTGTTATTTGCCCTTCATAGCATACATTTCCATAAACAATACTGAGTTACCCACCAGTGCCAGTACTCCCAAGTCAAAAGCCTGGACACTGAAGGTTTGCATAGATTGCTGTAACCATTTCTTGGCCCTTTGTGAGGATGGGGACAAATTTATATTCATGCCAATATTGAATTCTAATGATCAGAGCCTATCCAGTTTTAGGATTCTCATTATCATCTCTGTATGGGTCTGTGACTTTAAAAAGTCAGTTGCTCTTGCAGTTTGAGCTTCGGAGTGAAGATACGAGTTGTGACCCAAGTATAAAATTGCTAGAATCCCAAAAGCTTAACTTTTTGACCTGCCAACGACTGTGACTACCCTGTCTCCCAGCGTCAGTTCAGGCAGTCCTTTTGTCTAGGTCTCGAGGGCCCAGACTCTTTTTTCTTCTTTTAATTAACTAGGTTGGGCCACAGGTGACCCTCAGGCATTTCTTTGCCTGTGCCTGAGGGTAATTCAACCTTTCCAATCCCTGTTCCTTTTTCACCTAGGCTCAAGTTTGGGTTTTGTCCCTTTGGCTCTTAGTCCTAAAGCAGTGAAAGATTTATGGGAGTTCTCCTCACTAAGCACTAGAGCTAACCTGTCCTAAGCCTTCCTTTCACATCTCCTGCACCACCCAGTTCCTGTTTGACTTCAGAGCAGGAGGAATTCCCTGGCCCAGTTGTAAAATATGGGTCTCAGAAGGAAGGCCAAAGGGAAGAAACAGGAAAAGGCAGATTGTTCAGGAAAGAGTAAATATTTTGGTGTTCTCATATTTATAGTACATTTGCTCCCTTCCTAGGTTTCCTAATTGTGCTCTGAAAATATTCCATTTTTTTCCTATCACCTATATCTGTGTTCTTCTTCCTGAGGATAGAACGTGTGCTGTAGCATCAGACTCCCTCTCATTTAAGAGTAAGTGAACATCTGCATGACTAACAGTAGGTATTATCGTCTCCCTTTTACAGATGAGTAAATTGAGGCTGATAAGAATAAATTGCCTATGGTTACACAGCTAAGGTCAGACCAAGAATTTGAAAGTAGGCCTTTTTATTGCAAGTCCAGTGTTCTACCGACCAAATTATGATTCTTAATGTGGTTATGCGTATATATGTTTACACATTTACTAGCTAGATAAGATAAATTTATGCCTTGTATGTAGCAGTCTTATGTAGGCAGCCATCACTGAAGTAAAAGGTTTTTGTGTGCAGTGTCAGAAAGCAGGAAAAAAAGTAGTGTATTTCCAACTGTGAGGAAATACCATTAAAGTCAGGTTTATTTTAAAACAATCATATGAGTAAAAGGTCAAGAGGAAAGAACTGATAGGATAGAAAAGGGAGAAACAGGAGACAGATGCATAACTAAAAAAGTAGTACTTGATTTTGAACAGAGGAGTGCTAATTACAAGAGAGATTAGGTCACCTGGTCTTTGGAAACATCTGCCTGGAAGTGACATTCATTGCACATGAATTAATATGTTATACTCTCACCAAAGGAAATAAGAAAACTAATATTTGTTTAGCCTCAGTTATGTTGTGTGGACATTCTCGATAGGTACTTTCACATTTTCTTCTTTAATTATCACAGCAAAGTTTTCTACACATGATTATGTTTTTACAGATCAGTCTGAGATCAGCGACTATCAGATATCAAGTGACAGAGCTGAGATCTACATCCAGGCGTATTAGATTCCATAGGCCATTTTTGTGGGAGGACTGCAATGAAAACCAAAGGAATGTATTCCTGCGTCATCCTATATTTCTTTAATAATATACTATTATCCTTCTCAGGCTTGGAAGAAAACTGACATCATTCCCTTGACAATTTTTCTCATCCTTCTCTGGATATAATTTCAGAGTCTTTGTGGTAATTTTTATTTAAAGAAAAATCAGACACAGCTTCTTTTATCTTTTCTCTGTAGGAGTCATTAGCCCAAGTCACACGAAGAGCAATTGTCCCCAGGACACACTGAAAGCATCTCTCTTCCCTGTAACTTGTTAAAACCCATAGTCTAAGTCATTAGCTATTTTTTATTGTGAGTGAAATCAGGAAATCTAGGACCTTGGGTTTGGAGGATATAAGGAAGTAAGGGCAGGAAAGAGAAGATGGGGATGGGGTAAAGGAGCCCAAACTCCTGGGGGTGGGGAATGGACACCAAGTAGGGAAAGTGATCTGAGTGTAGGGAATGGGGTTGCCTCCCCAGGAGGTACTGGGTGAGCAGCTGGGAGGTTCAGAGTCAGAGGTTCTCTTCTAACGCTTAGGAGTCATGTTGAATCAGTCTTTTTCTAGCCAACTGGTGGCTAGGATGCAGAAAGGAAAGCATCATGATATAAAATCTACAATTGTCAATAAAGCTTTCTGTTAAAAAAAATTTGACTTCAGTCAGTAAAGAAGAAGGGTAGACCATGACTGATGTCGTATATTTGATTGGAGAATCCTACAGAACTTCTTTGATCACCCTAAAAAGTGGACCTCAGTACCCTTGGGGAAATTATTCCTGTTACTGAGACAAACAATTATCAGTAGTTTGTTTAGGAAATGCTACTTGCTTCTTGAATATTAAGTAAAGGAGTATTTGAACACTGATTTGGACCTGTTACTAAGATGCTGTAAGAATGGTCGCCTTTGGCCCAAGACTGATGAATTATCAGTTTTCAGAAGTGCTTGGTACTCCAGTGGACTGGACCCATGTAGCTTGAGTACCTACATCTTCCTATAACTTACGTGTATTTTAGGCTGGAATTTTCTGAAGTTGTAGTTGAGATTAGTGAAGAGGCAAATACTGCCTTTGTCATAAGCCCAGATCCCTCAGGCATGCAGGGAGTGGTGGCCTTGAACAGAACAAATAACATCTTAATTTTATCCTTTGGTAGCATGCTGAAACCATGTACATAATGGTCCTTCCATTTACTTTTTGTGTGCCAAAGCCTGTAGAAAAAGTCTAACAGAGGTTATCACTTCTTTTGGAGTTGTGCCGCTACTAAGACCTGCAAATTTAAATCTAATGACTTTGATTTCTGGGACTTCTTGATAATTGATGAGAAGAAGGAGTTCCTCCCCAACCTGGGAGGAACATGCTCTCTCCCTGTGACTACATATATCCATTATGTTCAGGAGGAACGATGTAAGATAGACTTGCATAGCCTTTAACCCTGAAGTCAAGTGCTTACATGAACACAGTGAATTGCTGCCTAATAGAATAATTTCTGAATCCCTTTTTGTGTCTTTCTGAGTTGAGAGTTATTTCCTACAGTGTTCAGCTTTTAGCCCACATGTGTCCAAATCTTGACTTTGGAGTTGTTTTGGGGAACTTTGAAGGGAATTTTTCTTGCATCCAGAAGAATAATGACTTACATGGAAATTACTAAATATAACTACGTGTTCGTCTTACGATTTGTCCACATGCTTTTAAGCTTTAAATAAAAGGTTGAAGATGGATTTTCAATGTTTTTCGTTTCTGGACACTGTTATACATAAAAAAGTTGTTGAAAATCCCAAAGAGCTTTAGATGGGTTACAAATGTCAATATTTACCATAATAGAGATGTAAACTAAAACTTTACAAAAATATTTTTTTCTTTTTTATTAATTTTTTTAGAAAATATAATAACAAATACAAACATTCTTAACTTATGATCATTCCGTTCTACATATATGATCAGTAATTCACATTATCATTACATAGTTGCATATTCATCATCATGATTTCTTAGAACATTTGCATTAATTCAGAAAAAGAAAGAAAAAGACAACAGAAAAAAATTCATACATACCATAACCCTTACACCTCCCTTTCATTGATCTCTAGCATTTCAATCTAAATTTATTTTAATATTTGTTCCCCCTATTATTTTTATTTCATATGTTTTACTTGTGTGTTGATAAGGTAGATAAAAGTAGCATCAGACACAAGGTTTTCATGATCACAGTCACGTTTTGAAAGCTATATCATTATACAATCATCTTCAAGAAACATGGCTACTGGAACAGAGTTCTACATTTTCAGGTAGTTCCCTCCAGCCTCTCCATTACGTCTTGACTAACAAGGTGGTATCTATTTAATGCGTAAGAATAACCCCAGGATAACCTTTCTACTCTGAGATCTCTCAGCCATTGATACTTTATTTTGTCTCATTTCACTCTTCCCCCTTTTGGTCGAGAAGGTTTTCTCAATCCCTTGATACCGAGTCTCAGCTCATTCTAGGATTTCTGTCCCACGTTGCCAGAAAGGTCCACACCCCTGGGAATCATGTCCCACCTGGACAAGGGGAGGGCAGTGAGTTTGCTTGTTGTGTTGACTGGAGAGAGAGGCCACATCTGAGCAACAAAAGAGGTTCTCTTGGGGGTGACTCTTTGTCCTAATTTTAAGTAGGCTTGACCTATCCTTTGTGGGGTTAAGTTTCATATGAACAAGCCCCAAGATTGGGGGCTCAGCCTATTGCTTTGGTTGTCCCCACTGCTTGTGAGAATACCAAGACTTCAACTTGGAGAAGTTGAATTTTCTCCCTTTCTCACCATTCCCCGAAGGGGACTTTTTTTTATTCACTGTTCAAATCACTCTGGGATTTATCAGGGCATCACTCTGGACAAATCAACAAAATCTCATGCCCTACTCAAAGTTCCATGTACTTATGGTGTTCAATTAAGCTGTCTACATAAGTTATATTAGAAAATGTACTTGTCAAAATATAAATTTTGTACCAAATAAAATTTTTTGTTTTAGTCTTACACATAAGTTAAAATTTTTAAGTATTAATTACCGTCTATTTTCAACATCTGCAGCAATGACAATCCTTTGTTCTTTCTCATGTAAAAACATTTTTTTAATTTGTACATTTAGTCACTATCATTATACACTCTAGGTATTTCTAGACTATACCATCTCAGTCTTTATTGTCTATCTTTCTGATTTCATTTGTGCCCCCAGCCCTCCTCCCTGTCATTCTCACATTCAGCTTCATTGTCAAAAATATTTCTTAACTAATATAGTTAAACATATTAATAAACCGATTATATGTTAATATGAATAGCATGTATGAAAAATAGCTATTTTTACAACAAAAACATTTAATAGAAAGATGTGTTAATATTTACATTTTGGCAAATCTCTTTAAATGTGTAGGGCTTAATGAAAGGCATCTTGCTTCTATTCTCTTGCAATATGTTGTGTTGGTTGAAGTAGGTGAAGAAATCTTGCCTCACACAGGTGTGTAGTTGGAAAATGGATCTAAATATAAGCCCTTTGAGACGGTTGTGGATTTCTCATTGATACGATACCAAAACATGACAAATGATAGCTTCTGTTGTAGTTTCCTGGCTACTGTGACAAATACCACACGATGGGTTGACTTAAACAACTGGAATTTATTGTCTCAGTTTTGGAGGCTGGAAGGGTTGTTTCTTTCCAGGGTCATTAGTGTTCTCTCACGCCAGCAGTCTTTAGAGTTCCTTGGCTTTCCTGCCACGTGGTGATGTCTTCTCCTTTCTCTTCAGGTTTTTGTTGACTTATAGCTTCTACTGTGGCTTTCTCTTCATAGAACCTCTGGTAATAGAATTAAGACCCAACCTTGTTCACTTGGGCCACGCCTTAACTAAATATAACATCTTCAAAAGGTCCTGTTTATCTTGGGTTCACACCCACAGGAATAGTTTATGACTGAGAACTTGTTTCCCCCATCCACAGCTTCTTAAAAATTAGTTGCAACATGAGATCTGACACCACATCATTGAACTTTTGCACTTTGGTAAGTCTTTTACACATGCCTGATTTTATAATCTTACATATTCATTGATGATTTGGAAAAAACTCGTTCACTGAGTTATACAGAGCTTCCAAATGTTCATGTTTTATTGTATACAGTATATAATATTTTATGTAATAATATTTTAGGTATATAATATTATATGATATTTTTTAAAAATCACATTTATTGGTAATATCATTGATCTCATCAGAAAAGTCTTAAAGTATTAAGAAGTTGTTGAGCTAAGGGTAGTGGACACAAGTTTTCCAAAATCTTAATTTTACTTGAAGGCTTAGATTCATTATTGGCAACAAATGCCTACAGTTATTTCTTTGACATGACTTGCCCACTTCATTTTAAAAAAATTTTTATCGATACGACAACGTGCAAGCACATACATTTTTAACATACAAACATTCCATACATGGCGTACAATCAATGGCTCGCAATATCATCATATAGTTGTATATTCATCACCATTATCATTTTTTAGAACATTTGTATCACTCATTTCATTTTTAAAGAAAAATTTTTATTGAGAAATATCCACACATGTACAGTCTAACCATATTATATACTCAGTGGCTCACAGTATCATCATATAGTTGTATATTCTTCGCCATGATCATTTTTAGAACATTTGCATCATTCCACAATAAGAAATAAAAAGAACTCATACATCGCATACATTTTACCCCCCCCATTGTCCCACGGTATTTCAATCTACCCAGTTTTTACCCTTTATATCCCCCTATTACTTACTTATTTTTATCCTTTTTTTTTCTCATCTGACCATACCCTGGATAAAAGGAGCATCAGACAAAAGGTTGAACACAGTCACATTGCACAAGCTACATAGCTGTACAGTTGTCTTCAAGAATCAAGGCTCCTGGAACACAGCTCAACAGTTTCAGGTACTTCTCTCCAGGCAGTCCAAAAACACCATAAACTTAAAGGAATATCTATATAATGTGTAAGAATAACCTCCAGGATAACCTCTCGGCTCTGTTTAAATCTCTCAGCCTCTGAGACTTTATTTTGTCTCATTTCTCTCTCCTCCCTTTTGGTCAAGAAGGCTTTCTCATTCCCATGATGCTGGGTCCCAGCTCATCCCTGGAATCAGGTCCCACGTTGCCAGTGAGATTTACACCCCTGGGAGTCATGTCCCAATTAGTGGGGGAGGGCAGTGAGTCAGTCCACTTGCCGTGTTGGCTTAATGAGAGAGGCCACATCTGAGCAACAAAAGAGATTCTCCGGGGATGACTCTTAGGCGTAATTATCAGTAGAATTAGCCTGTCCTTTGCAGGAATAAGCTTCATAGGGGAGAGCTCCAAGATCGAGGCCTCATCCTGTTGAATTGATTGACCCCACTGCTTACGAGAATATCAGGAATTCCCCAGATGGGGAAATTTAATATTGCCTCCTTTCTCCTCAGTCCGTCAGTGGGAGTTTACAAATACTTTTTTATTCTCTGCTTATGTTAATCTGGAAAATATCAGGACATAACACTAACCTGTACAGAGCGACAGGATCTCATGCTCTAGTCAAGATTCCATATAATTACGGTATTCAAGTAAACTGACCATACAAGTTAACTTAGGTAATGTGCTACCATAAATATAAATTTTGCACCAAATAAACCTCCCTTTGATTTCTCACCGAGGTTGAAGTTTGAAAATATGGGCCATATCATCCTTTACCCATATTCTGATTTGCCTTAGTCCTATCCAGATCTGCTTCATTCATAATCTTTAAACGACCACTTCATTCATTTTTGAGAAGATGTCTGCCCGATACCCAACTTTGTATAACCAGTTTGTTAGTTTTTCTCTTAAGTAAATATGATGTTCTTTGAAAAAAGAGGCTAGTTGAGCTTACAACTCAAGCAGTTGCACAAGTGTTTTTCTAGGAGGCAGCCATCAGACTTTGAAATGTGACATGTAGAATATTAAAAAGATGTGTAATTAAGGGCCTAGATTTAATTAAATTAATAATTTTTGTTGTTTCTTAAGAGTATTCTGAAGTGAAACTGCCTTTTTTTTTTTTTTGCTGTGAGTCCATGGAGGTGAAGAATAAAATTGACTACTAGTACAGTTTGGTCCCGTTGTCTTAAGAAATGGCATGAGGAGCTTAGAGTCAATAGTATTAACAACTGTTGCTTTTGCATCATTAGGGCACATGCCAACACGGTGAAAAAAGCAAATGTGTTAGCATTATTTGAAAATCATTTTGACCCTGTTTTGTAAGAATTTTGGAACCCACACCTAAGAGTTCCACAAATCACATTTTTTGAGAACTCTTAGTCTAGGACAATAAATTTAAAAAAACTGAGATTACTTACTCTAAGAGGTTGGACAAGTTGTTTAGTATCCCCTGCCGACAAGTTTTTTGCTTTTTGGTTTTGCAAAGGACTCAAACTTGTGGTTGTTGGGCCAATTTCTGCCTGTTGACATTTTACTTTGTAGGAATTTGAATGCCTTTAAAGGAGGGAAGGGTGTAGATACAGATGCTACAGCCCACTCAGTTTTTCCTGAGTCTAGGAAGTTGGGTAAAAGAGTAGTTTACAGGGGAAGGAATTTCTTTGTCATTCTAGAGCTAATATTTACACCTAGCATTTTTCCCAACTCCAGAGAGGGTCTAAATAAAACCTGAAATCACTTAATAGGTCCCCCACCTGGAACATTGATCCTTCAAGAAATATTTGATGGCTGTTTATATGACAGGCATAATGCTTTGTGTTAGGAACTAATGGCTAGCAAAAAAGGACCAGTTCCTGCCCTCATGGAACTCTTATCCACCTGGACATTAATCAACAAAAATTATTAAAAATTGTGAGAAGCATATTGAGAGTAAGGACATAGATCATTTATTCAGAAAGTGTTTCATTTAGGCAAAACTAGAGATATGAGGAACACCTGTTATGATAAAGGACTGATGAAAATATGCTATTTGTATTCACAGTAATCCAAGGAGGTAGGTATTATAGGCCCATCATACAGATGAGGAAGTTGGTGCTCGGTTCCATAAATTTTCTAAAGACACTGTTAGTGATATAAACAGGCTTTGATTGTAGCTCTCTTTGTTCAGAGTATGTTTAAACACCATGGTTTATTGTCAAATTCTGTCCTCTATCGAGTTATAAGTCAAGGTTTACTTTTTAAAAAAAGTTTGCTGATTTACAAACAGAGAACATTCCCACGTTAAGTAGGAGAGTTTGATCAGGCACTTTCCAGGAACCACATTTAATCTCTTATCTAGGTCAGTAAACTTTAATGCATGTTAGATTGTAAGTATTAGAGTCATTTGTTAAAATGTAGTTTCTGATTAAGTAGTTCTGGGGCCTGTGATTTTGCATTTCTAACAAGTTCCTAGGTGAGACTGATAATGCTGATCTGTGGACTGTGTTTTGAAATGAAGTTTCCAGAGCCAATATTCCTTTTCCATGTCCTTCAGAGTAGAGAGATGATGTAAATGGTAATCCTGGTCACTTCCAGCTTTGGAGAGACAAAACCAAGGAGTGTGGAAATAGTGGTAGCTGTTTAGAATCAATTTTCAGTTACGGTTGCAGGTGAAAGAACCTGGTGGCTCTCAAGGGTCATGTAGTATGAATTGCTACTTAAAATTGCCATTACTGGGTGCATGGGTGGTGGTGGGTCAGTGGTAGAATGCTCGCCTTGCATGTGGGAGGCCTGGGTTCGATTCCCAGAGCATGCACCCAGAAAAAAAAAAGTGCCATTACTGGAGTAAGTAGTCTGATTAA
Organism: Myrmecophaga tridactyla; assembly: GCA_004026745.1. Taxonomy (NCBI): domain Eukaryota; kingdom Metazoa; phylum Chordata; class Mammalia; order Pilosa; family Myrmecophagidae; genus Myrmecophaga; species Myrmecophaga tridactyla. Next base: position 1,318 of record PVIY010015234.1, on the reverse strand, counting down.
AAAAAAGAGAGAGAAAGTCTGATTGGCTGAGCTTAGATTTGTTTTTTAACCCTAGACTGTACCAGGTAGTGAGAGGGAAGATCTGGGGATCTTGGCTTTCTCCGTGGGAGGATAGAACATCATTATTTTTTGGCCCATCATTGCTGTATAGAGGAGAGGTAATCCCTGAATAAGAAATCAGGGTGCAAGTAGGAGAGGAAATGGAAAACTGGGAGGTTGAACAAGTGACTGCTCTTTACTGTGAGCTCTTAAAGCTGTCCTCCATTTAACTGTGTTTAGCAGGCAGCCAGGCAGGCAAACTAAGGAAAGGGAAAAAAATGATTTGTTGAGCTTAGGCACTATAATAAATGCTTGTATATTATTTATTTTGTAGCAGCATTAAGACATATAGGTATAGGTATTATTTCCGTCTTACATTTGAGGAAATTGAGTCTTATTATTGAATAATTTGCTTAAAGTTGCACTGTTAGTAAGTGGTAGAGCTGGGACTTGAATTATCTGGTATTTGTGCTGCAATATAATGTGTTGGCAGAAACATCTGAAGCATTGTTTATTTCGGAGAGTTGCCAGTAAATAAGACCTTACGTTTGTGGCTGTTCTGAATTCATCTTTAGGCAAAGAGGGTTTATCTCGTTATTCTTACTTAAATTAACAGCAGAACAACAGGAGGAAATAAAAGTAATTAAGAATTTAGAAAATAGTTATAGCAAGAAAAGAAATAAGCCATTTCTTAGATCATTCGAGAGAAGTTTTACAAAACAAAATGAATCTCTCTGACATATTATCAACTAACTTAAGTTCAGATAATTAACTTCAGTCATTAGATTTGTCTTTCTCATGAAGACATAAAGAGAAATTTATCTTGAAGATAGGTGTTTAAGGAACAAGCTTTCTTGTGAAGAGATTCACCGGAGAACATTTTCTGAGTTGTGGAGTTACAGTTGTTAACCCAGCAGGTGTGCTGTATATAGCACAGGGATTTTCTAAGTTGAGTGTCTTGGGTACAAAACCGGGCTAGTGGAGATGATTGGTTTGGCATCTTGAAAAATTAAACAAGGAAGAATCCAAATTTTTAAATGAGGGGGAACCAAAGTTTCATATAGATGTCAGCATCGAGTGTGTTCTAGTTTGCTAGCTGCCGGAATGCAATATACCAGAAATGGAACGGCTTTTAACAAGGGGAATTTAATGAGTTGCTAGTTTACAGTTCTAAGGCCGAGAAAATGTCACAATTAAAACAAGTCTATAGAAATGTCCAATCAAAGGCATCCAGGGAAAGATACCTTGGTTCAAGAAGGCCGATGAAGTTCAGGGTTTC
>PVIY010015233.1:0-54454 GCA_004026745.1 Myrmecophaga tridactyla | reverse complement strand
GATGTTGTTATGAAATTAATGTATTTTGTATATGGGAAAAAACATGGTTTTTTTTTAGGGGTCAGAGGGTGGAATGTGCTGGTTTGAAAGGAAGTATGCCCCCTAAGAAAAGCCATGTTTTGATATAAATCACATTTCATAAAGGTAGAATAATCCCTATTCAATACTGTGTATTTGAAACTGTAATGAGATCATCTCCCTGGTTAATATGATTTAGTCAAGAATGGTTGTTAAACTGGATTAGGGGATGACATGTCTCCACCCATTTGAGTGGGTCTTGATTGGTTTCCTGGAGTCCTATAAAAGAGGAAACATTTTGGAGAAAGAAATTCAGAGAGAGCAACGCTACAAAGCAGAGAGTCCACCAGCCAGCAACCTTTGGAGATGAAGAAGGAAAATGCCTCCCAGGGAGCTTCATGAAACCAGAAGCCTGGAGAGAAAACTAGCAGATGATAACACCATGTTCACCATGTGCCCTTCCAGCTGAGAGAGAAGCCCTGACTGTGTTTACCACATGCCTTCTCACTTGAGAGAGAGACCCTGAACTTCATCGGCCTTCTTGAACCAAGGTATCTTTCCCCGGATGCCTTTGATTGGACATTTCTATAGACTTGTTTTAATTGGGGCATTTTCTCAGCCTTAGAACTGTAAATTAGCAACTTATTAAATTCTCCCTTTTTAAAAGCCATTCCGTTTCTGGTATATTGCATTCTGGCAGCTAGCAAACTAGAACAAAATGCATACACAGCTCAGGAAAATACATTAGAATTATATTAATTGGACAATGTATTACCTTACAAAGAAAATTGCATTGGTTTAAACATTCCCATATACCCCAAACTTGAGAAAGTCACTAGAGTTAGAAACCATGATTCTGTGGGTATTTGGTACATTGCTTTGAAGTGATTACGGAGCTATGTATGTGAAGAACAATAATGTACATTAATGACATATTACTATTAATATCTTTCCCTTGAATATATTTTCCACAAATTCAGTAGATATTAATTACAATATTTCCATCTCATGACTCAAAGTACCTTACATAAATTAACTGCTCCAGCTTTCAGAACTAAAGATTGTCATGAAGGATGGTGGAACATATGTCTCTTTGAGTTAACTTTCTTGGAATTTTGATATTTGGGTTGGAATATTACCCCTCAATGCCTCTGATCTGTATAAAGCTAATTACATGTTACTATTAAAGCAGATTGCAAGAAACATTGACAGTTGGAAAGGCCTGATGATCAGCTGGATTGGAAACTTTCATGTTGTCAAAATGGTAACTTTGCCAGGATTTTACATGGCATTGATTTGCTACAAAAATAAATACCTAAGCTTTGTTTTAAAAGAAACTTAACCTGTAAAGAAATCACATTTGTATTTTGAGACTGTAATCCTTTATTACTTGATTTCATATTGCATTTACAGTCTTTATTATCTTCTTCAAACTTATTGAAATCATAATCTGGAAGAACAAAGAAAACACAGCTTCTATTACATCAGTGTCTATGAAACATTTAAAAATAAGTGAATGATTCAGGGAGCAAAATTAAACCAGCTTTATGATATCTTTTAACATCCCCCTCCACCTCCAGTTGTTTGAGGAAAGATTTCACTTTTTCAACTAGTTGTGTTGATAAAATAATAATACTGTTCACATAGTGTTTTTTATTTTAAGAGTATTTTGGACATCATCTCACTTGCTTCTCATAACAATTCAGTGATATAGGCTTCGCAGTCCTAGACTCATTCCACTAACATCAGAATGTATTTAAATGGGAGAAAAATAACCATTTAATACTTTCTCCTCTCCCCTCAGATTTTCAACTTTTTTCCTACCAATTCCTCTGATATCATTATTGCAAACTTCTTAGAAATAATAAGTATATTCAAATGACAAGTACCACATCTTCCCATCAACAATTTCACCCACACTGCATCTGTACCTGTATAACAACAGCAGTAGCAGCAGCACCAGAAACAGCAAAAATGGCAACAAAAACAGCTGGCATTTATTGAGCACTTACTGTGTGCCAGGCTATCCTTTATACACTCCAACCACTTCAACACATTTAATCTTCATGACAAGCTGTTAAACAAATGCTATCATTTCATCTGTAGTTTAGAAATGAGGAAAAGAAGTCTCTTGTTCATGGTCACAAAAAAACAAGTGAGCAAACATGGGATCTGAACCTAGGGTTTCTGACTCCAGAGCTTTACAACAAATCCCATACTGTACTGCATTGCTACTGTTATGAAACAAGTGTCTCCTACAAATATGCTCACTTGTGCCTTGGATTCCATCTCTTCTTACTTTCTTCAGGATTTAGCTCCTGAAATTATGATCTGTTTCTCTTCTAAATGATCTGTTTCTCATCTGAATCACTCAATCAGTCCCACTGTTATTCAAGTATGCTTCATTATCACCATCTTCAAAACATAATAAATACACCCCCAAAACCCTTTTTACTGTATTCTTCAATATTAACACTCCTCTAAATACTCATCTGTACTCACTAACTCAAGTTCTTTATCTTCCATTATTTCTCAAATCATTGTATTGACAATGTTCTCACCAAGAACATGAAAGACTTATATCTTGCCCAACCCAAAGATGAAATCTCTGTCCTCATTTTACTGACTCACCAGCAGCACTTGGCATGGGCTTCTTGAAATATTGCTTGTTTTTTGTTCTATTTCACTGGACACTCTTTCTCAGTCTCCTTTGCTGGCTCTTCTCTTTATGACTTCTAGAAGTTGGAGTGCCCCAGGACACTTTCCTTAAAGTGCCCTTTTTCTCTGTATACCCTCTCCCTAAGTTATCTCATCTTGTTCCAGCACTTCAAATGCAATCTATATACTAATGCCTCTCAAATCTATAGTCCCAGCCTGAAAAGCTCTTTTGAGCTTCAGAAATCACATAATCAACCCCACTCCCTACTTCATATTGCCACATGGAGGTCTAAGAGACTTCTAGATTTCTCAACCTTAACATAAGCCAAGTTAATACTATATATACCCAATCCTAAATCTCCCTGCCAAAGCTTCTCCTTTTCAACACCAAACTACTGAGGCCAAAAACTTAAGATTCATCCTTGTTCTATTCCCTTCAAATTTCATATTCCATCCATCAGTAAGTCCTATGAGCTATGCCCCTGGAAATCTATTCCAAATCTGTTTCCACTTCTAAAGTGTCTCAAATTCATCTCCACTGTTGAAACCATACTCCAAGTCACTATCATCTCTCACCTGGACAACTGCAATATTTCCCTAATTTGTCTCTGTGCTTCTACTCTTATCCCACTTCAGTCTGTCCTCTTCACAGAACCTAGGATGATCTTTCTAAAACTTTAATTTGAGAATTGTGCTTCTTAGCTTAAAACCTTCCAGTGTCTCCCCATCAAATTTAAAATAAAATCTAGACTCTACCATAGATTACAAAGTCCTGCATATATACATTTTTCCTATTTCTATTTCTGTACTCTCAGATCCTAATATTCTCTCACTCGTTTGTTATGCTCTACTAATACTAGCTTTGTTTTTACATGCCAAGCTTATTTTTGTTTCAGAGATTTTGATATATATATATATATAAACAATGCATTTCTTAACTTATCTATATCTGTTTATCTATCATTGGATAAGGTTCTGGTCCTAAATGCCTTCCAAAGATATAAGAATCAATAAATATAAATGTGTGTGTGTGTGTGTGCTTTTGCTTGTATAACTTTTCTTCCACGTTTGCCTAGCTGTCTCCTCATCTTTTAAGCCTCAATTCAAATGCTGTTTTCCCAGAAAGATTTTCTCCAACCACCCTAACTAAACCCATCACCCTCCATCAAAGCAGTCTAGTTCATCTTATTCTTACTACTTGTCAATACTAGAAATCATCTCATTTATTTGCATTTTATTACCTTCCTTCCCCACTGGAATGTAATTTGCTTGAGGACATGGGACAAGTCTATCCTCAGTCTTTAGCACAGGATCCTCAGCACCTAAAAAGCATCTGTATTATAATAGTCACTCAATAAATATTTGTTGACAGACTCATTATGATACTGTTTCATCTATAGATGAAGATTCAGAAATATATTAAATGTGGAGGATGGTTCCAGGAGGTCATGAAACATGGGACAGGGCACACCATGAAGAGCTTTATCCCAACATTCAGAGTAATGAACACTGCAAAAAGTCAGAATTAGACAGACACAAATATGACATTTTGTGATTTGAGATTTTTCCAGGCCAACCTAATAACTTTTCCACTCTCAAAGTGGTTTCCTGGTCTTGAAAAGAAATGCTTAGTAACGTTCTTAAGTTTAAAGTAGATGTTGACAGTGTACTGGGCAAAGAGCCTTCATAAAATGAAATAAAATAAAATAGTAAAGTAAAATAAAATAGCAAATATCTCCTCTTACAACCACAATCCAGCAAGACTGGCTTTACACATCCCTAAAACAAAGATTGTCACACAAGTGAATTATATAGATATTTGATCTTTAAAGTAAAGTCTTTTTCACTTCTTCCTCCTTCTCTCTCTCAGTAATCTTTTTCTAAATACCTTGATTCACATCTGTCATAGTGGCTTGCAACTTGCATTAATATTATGCATGTATTATTTTTTCTTCAAGTTCTACAAAGTATGAGTCTGCATTTAGTAAATTCGGACTCATTATTCTCATTTTTAGTAGGGTATTTTGAGGCTCCATATAACACATGCCAAACATGGGAAACACCTAACTTCCTGTTTCTAATAGTTACATACTATTTTGGAAATTTCTGTTTTGGCATTTTGCCTTATCTCTCAAAGAAAGACAACTATCTGTATAGCTTGGTTAAAAAATATCTTGGCAACTAAAGAGTACTTCTGACATGGAATATAAGATTTGAGGGTGGAAGCTTCATTTTAATTAAATCACTTCCTGTAAAGATTGACAGAAGTAGCTGCCACTGATTGGCATCATTTTGAATACTGCCAAGTATGGGGTAACCTTTAGGATACTTTCCTCTGTTAATAAATAAAGCTAGTCTTATTACAAAAAAAAATCAGGAAGGAATAAACTGAGTTATCCCTATACTACTGTGACTGATTATAAACAAATATATTTCAGTTCATATTCTAAGAATATTATTAGGTCATGGGAATAAAAATATGATTCCTTGTGCTCTCCTATCTTTCTCTTTTTGTGTTTTGGGGTGTACTACTGGATTGAGTTGTTTATAAATAAGATTCTTCAATGACCTCAAACATATAATAGTAATGATGCTAGACCACTGTGAAGATTTGAAAGTATTATGTACCCTAGAAAAGCCATATTTTAATATTGATCCAGTCTTGTGGGAGAAGCCATTGCTTTTAATCCAGATTCCACATTGTAAGTGGAAATTTTGATTAGATTATCTCCATGGAGATGTGACATGCCCAATTGTGTGTAGTGATCTTTGATTAAATGGAGATGTGACACCACCCATTCCAGGTTGGTCTTGATTAATTTACCAGAATCCTTTAAAAGTGGAAATATTTTGGAGAGGGTCAGAAATGACAGAAACAACAGAGCTGACAGAGGGAGAGCCAACAGAAACTTCAGAGCTGACAGTGAGAACAGAGACACAAATGTTTGGAGATGCTTGGGGCCCAGCAGATGTCTCCATGAGATGTTAAGCAAGCCAGAACATGGAGAGAGCCAAGGGAAGCCAAGAGATGAAACCAGCCTCAGAGAAGCAAAGTGAGGAGCCACACACACAGAGAGACTGAAAGCAAAGGAGCCCAGGAGCAAGGAGCATGCAAATGCCAATCACATGACTTCCAAGCTGACGGAGATGTTCCAGACCATTTGGCCTTTTTTGAGTGAAGGTAACCTCTTGTTGGTGCCTTAATTTGGGTACTTTTATTTCCTTATAACTGTAAACTTGTAATTTATTAAATTCCCCTTTATAAAAGCCATTCTAGTTCTGGTATATTGCATTTTGGCAGCTTGCAAACTAACATAGATTGGGTACCAAAGAAGTGGGGTGCTGCTGGGGTCTGCAAACACCACACATGTTGGAATGGCTTTTTAAATGGATAAGGGAAATATTCTGGAAAAGTTGTGAGGAGTTTAATAGGAAAGGTCTGAATTGTTTTGAAGAGACTGTTACTAGAAATGTGGACTCAAAGGATACTTCTGATAGGGCTTTAGAAATAATGAACATGTCATTGAAAACTGGAAGGAAGGCATTCTTTGTAGATGGAAGGCAGAATTTGAGAGTGATGAACTCGGGTATTTAGCAGAAGACATTTCCAAAACAAAAGCGTAAAATGCAGTCTGACTGCTCCTTGAGGCTTATAGTAAATGCAAGAGGAAAGAGATAAGTTGAGAACTGACTTCTTGAGTACAAAAAAACCCCTAGAAGTTGGTGTTCTAGAACATTCTGGGCTTCCAGAAAGTGAGACCCTAGTGAATAGGGCCCCATGTGGGGATTTATCCAAGCATGGAAGTAGTCAATCATTACAGTAAAAGCCAGGATTGGACATCAAATTATCCAGAAAGGATTTATAGAATGCCCTATTATCTGATGGATATAATCCCAGTCCATCAGATAGGAAACCAAAAAGAGTGCTGTGGGATCTGTATAAATGGAACCACTGCCAGTCTGGACTAAAAAGAACAGAGAAAAAGTCAAATGAGGATGGGTGTCTTCAGAGGCAAAACTCTGGAGGCTGGTATCAGGAGCCAAAAGACCTCAGGCCAGGAGAGTGGATTGACCCATTCACATGGAATGGGTAAATTTGGCCCAGAAGCAGAGAGTGGGCTTTCTGTTTCATTACTCAGGTAAAATTCTGCCACCTCAGGCCTCAGAGAGGGTGGAATGCATCAGCCAGGGATTGGGGGACCTGGCTGCTTTGGAGGAGTTGTTGTTTTGGAGGAGTTGAGCATATGCCTCAGAGATGGAAGATAACCTGGATATGGCCCTGATGCATGAAGAGGGGGGAGCCAAGAAAAAGGTGGTCCCCCCAATGAGCCTGAGTGTTGTAACTCATCCCAGCATTTGGAGAGAGAGCAAGGCCACTGCATAGGCCCTTGAAAAGAGTGGGACTGTCACTTTCTAAAGCCCCAAGGATAAAGGATTCTCAGACTTTGAAATCCAATGTAGTTTGCCCTGCAGGTTTCAGCAACTGTATGACTTTGGTGAACCCTGTGTTCCTTCCACTTTCTCCCTATGGAAATGGAAATATGTATCCTATGACTGTTCCTTCTTTGTATGTTCGAAGAATATAACTTGTTCTGAGTTTTATAGGTCCAGGGCCAGAAGAAAATCTTTACCTTAGAACAGACTATGCCTGTAATAGACTTTGATGAGACTTTGCACTGCTTTTAAACAAGTAATATGATTGTATTGTTACTGAAATGATTTAAGGCTTTTGTGATATTGTAATGGAATGAATATGTGTTGTATATGGAATATAAAAACATGTCTTCTTTAGGGTCCAGAGGGTGGAATGCACTGGTTTGAAAATATTATGTACCTTAGAAAGACATGTTTTAATCCTGATCCAATTTTGTAGGGGCAGCCATTTTTTTCCTCCTGATTCAATACTGTAAGTGGAAATTATGATTAGATTATCTCCATGGAGATGTGGCATACCCAATTTTGGGTAGTGATCTTTTGCTTAGATGGATATTTGACTCCATTCCAGGTGGGTCCTGGCTAGTTTGCTGGAATCCTTTAAAAGAGGAAACATTTTGGAGAGAGTCAGAAATAACAGAAATGACAGAGCTGATAGAGAGAATAGAGACACAGATGTTTGTTGATTCTTGGAGCCCAGCAGATGTCTCCATGATATGTTAAGCAGGCCAGAACATGGGGAGAGCCAAGGGAAGCCAAGAGATATAAACCAGCCTCAGAGAAGCAAAGCAATGAACTCCCATATACCCATAGACTAAAAGCAAAGGAGCCCAGGAGCAAGGAACATGCAGATGCCAGCCACGTGACCTCCAAGCTGATGGAGGTGTTCCAGATCAATTGGCCTTTCTTGAGTGAAGATGACCTCTTGTTGGTGCCTTAATTTGGACACTTTTACTTCCTAATTATAACTTCCTTATAACTGCAAACTTATTAAATTGCCCTTTATAAAAATGGCTTTATAAAAGCCATTCCAGTTCTCATACATCATATTCTGGCAACTTGCGAACTAACACAACCACCCTATATAATGTCTTGCAATTTCATAAAAAAAGGTGACTTTATAGAATTGCTTATAGTGTGAGATGTGGGATGAAATATATGGTTACAGTCCATTTAATGAAGTTCTCCTAAAAACCAAAAGCCTGAAGACCCTGAAACATAAAAATTCCTTTCCATAAATCAAATGCTTTTTCACCATTCCAGTGTTATATGCACCATTTCCCTCTTAAATCTGTGAGAAGAGCAAATCCACTTAAAATATTCATAACACTTATGAACAACCTATGGTTTTTAATAAATGACAACACATTTGTGCATATAAAAAGCAGATATAATGTCCTCTGTCCTCCTAGAATTGAGTTGTTTGCATTTCTGAATGGTCTCAATCAGATAGACAAATTTATAATTGGTTCTTTATCAGTCCTAATTTTTAAAAAAGCCTTTATTTATTTATTAGGTTGAGGTTTGAGTTTTAAGATATGAATCATAATGGGTTTTGGATTAAATTTTATAAAACACTTTCCTTTCAAACTTCAGCTTCAGGGTCACATATAACAAAATTTCAGTTAGTGGAACTGAAGTTTCTTCTGGTAATTACCGAATTTCAGAGCTATCAAGGAACCTATGGCAATTCTTAGTCAATGGAAGAGCTAGGACAAGACCCCAGGGTCTTGATTCCCATTTTAGTGTCTTCTCTACTGCCTTACAATACCTCTGCATGTACCCAATAATTTATTTGTAACATTAAGTTCCTGATGAAATCTAATTTGATTCAATTGGCTGAAATAGACATTTTAAAACTCCAATTAGACAAAAAGACTTAAATGACATCATTTCTGAAATAATTACTCATTTCAAATCCCTTATCAAATAATTCACCCTTTTGAGCTGACATTTTAAGAAACATTCTCTTTTTAATTATATATTTTATTTGTTTTTCATTATGACTAATCAGCATCTCCCTGGATGCTTCCCAGGAAGTAAGCATGATGTTTTCCAAAACTGTTAGTTGAATTCATCTTTCTCTATTTTCATATGTGAATTTGGTTGTGTTGTTTTTACAATAAGCAGCTTTTAAGGTTGATTAAAGCTCCTAGCTTCGATTCAATTATTAGTTAATCTCAGCAGCCATTTATTGCTTTGAGTACCATAGAAAATTAGAGATCATCCTTTAATTATTGATTCATCTGATAATAGTGTATCAGCTTTACATATTAACAATTCTGTTGAGTACATTTGCAGCTTGCTTTGTTTTCCTGTTTAAAAGATGAGACATTTTAAAGCCATCTGTTAAACCACCAACCTTAGTTTTTTTTTTCTATTGATCATTCTAAACAGATTTATCAGTGCAAAGTCACTCAGCTTAGAATGGCCCTGAGTTTCTAGATCTAGTCAAGTTCTTTTTTTTTTTTTTTGCTTTTTCTCAAGAACTGCTCAAAAATAGGTTAACCAGTGTGCATTTTTAATTATATTTATTTAAAAAATTCCACACAGGGAATGATTCCTCTGTAGTGAACACTGAAATTTGTTTAGTGTTTAATTTTGTCAATATATGAAAAATATTTGCCTGTGTATTTTGAAATATTGAAATTACAAAATAAAAATTATTTTTAAAAATAATCTCCATTAAAAATGGGAAGAGATGCTGCAGAGTTCTCTATCTGTTTCACCAACATTAACTAAGTTCCCAATGAAGAATTTTTATTTTGACCAGTTGATTAACCCATTGACAAACCTACAATTAATCACTAAAAATTTTCTCTAGAAATAGTGCCTGTGTTAGGTATGATACAGTTTTGGCTGCTGAAATTAACATTAGATTAAACCAGAGGGTTTATTTTTATTTACTGCAAAATCTAGGAAGGCAGTTTCAAAATCGTCAGGGATCCTAGTTCATTCTAACTTATTGCTCTGATACCAACAATGCACACACTATCATCTCTGTGCAAGAGAACTGCCTACCTCCTGCTGTCTTGCTTATATTCCAGTCTGAAGGAAAGTTGTAAAGACAAAAAGGAGGCAATGCCACTTACTTTTAAAGGAATGGCCCAGGAACTTCATCCATCACTACTGTTTACATTCCATCCACCAAAACTCAGTCACATGACTAGCCTTACATACCTTCAAGGGAAGTTGAGAAACTCAATCTTTGGATAGATGAGCATGTGCCCAACAAAAATTCTATTCTCATGCATGAAAGCAAGAATGAAAGTTGGGGCATAATTATTAGTCTCCACCATTATATTAATTACAAAAATGAAAAATAATAATAATTAATAATCTCTTTCATTTATATAACACTTTCTCCTGAGCTCTTTCATTTATCTAACTTTAGTCATTTTTAATTATTTTAAAACATGGGAGGAAAGGAGAATCACAGTTAATCAAAAGTGGCAGGTAATTTAAAACAATATTTTATTTTGATTTGAAAGTTCTGTGGTTCTTTGATGCCAAAATAATGAAGTCCAGAAATACTGGAGTGTCTTTAAGTCCCAGGTATTCCAGACCATGTCACAGCTACAGTTCATGTTTCTTCCTGCCTGGAAAGCATTTTCTTGATTGCTGGCTGGCCAAAAGCCACCCAACTTTCAAGATTCAACTTAAATCTTATCTCCTTAGCATTCTTTAAGGAAAAAAAAACTTCTATGAATCATGGTGGAATTGACAGCATCCTTTTCTGTATTCCCACTTTCTTTGAATGAACCTTTATTTATTATGTTTTTTAGTTTGTTTTTGTATCTCCCTCAGTAGAAAGAATTTTGAGGGTAAAGACAAAACTTAATTCATCTACTTCATTTCCTAGCACAGAACTTTGTGCACTACAGGTATTCAGTAATATTTATTGAATTGAAATAAATGTTTTTAATAAAATAATGAAGTTACAATATTAAAAATATCACTTTGGAAATAAAAATATACAGTAGAAAGTATCTCCCATTCTTTTTCACTGATTTACAAAATTTCAGAGAGTAATGGGATGAATGCATGAAATGCAGGGTAGATACAGTGTCTTCAATGAAACACAAATAAACAAGTCACCCTAATAGGTAAGAATTGATGGAGAACACCTGAATAGAGCCAGACACATATATAAGTAAAATATACAGAAACACCAGTGATGTTCTAATGAACATAAAGTTCAACTTATGGATATTTGCTATTACCATTAGAAATGAGTATTTGTATGGAGGTTCTGACTAGTTCAATAATGTATGAAATAGAATGATGAGTAATAGCTATTAAAAAGGGGAGACAAAATTATCATTATTTGCAGATCAATATGTGGCTAAAAACACATGCAAGAGTATGAACTTATAAACCATTAGAACTAACATAAGAGCTCAATAAAGTGGCAAATGAAAGAAAATACAACAAAATACAAAAATCAATGTATTTCCTTGATTGTAGAAATAACCTGGAATTAAACAATAAGAAAAGGTGATTGTCCAAGAGCAACCAAAACTATAATATATATAGAAACAACTCTAACATGAAATATGGAATATCTATAAGTAACATAATTTCAATAAATAAAAATTTCAAAGCCTTTTTTTGAAAATGTTAAAGAATGATTCTAATGATCATTTAGAAAAGATGAGCAAATAAAATCTAAGATAAGTTTAAAAATTAAGAGCAGTGTGAGAGAGCACAATATATCTTAGCAAACATTAAAATATTAAAAGCTACAATAACTAAAGCAACATGGCAATGATCCATCAACAGATGCTTGATAAAATTTAATGGGCTACATAGGGGTAATTCGAACTTTCACTCATAGTACAGCACACATTCAAATAAAGATGGATTAAGGAGTTAAATTTAAACTAGTATATAGTAAAAGCTCCATTACCAGAATCACCAGATCAATTAAAATCTAGAAAAATGAACTTGAGATATTTAAAAGATAAATAATATGCTGGTGAATAGATAAATTATAAAAAATTGAGAAAAAACACAACTAACCTGTGCTAGTTTAAATCTATTTTATACCCCAGAAAAGCCATGTTTTAATCCTGATCCAATCCTGTGGGAGCAACCATTTCTTTAAATCCTAATTCAGTATTGTAGAGGAGAAACTGGAATGACATTACCTCCATGAAGATGAGACATGCCTAATTGTAGGGGTGACCATTTAATTAAATGGAGATGTAACCCTGCCCATTCAGTGTGGGTTTTGATTAGCTTGCTGGAGACCTTTAAAAGAGGGAAAGTTCTGGAGAGAAATTAGAAAGGACAGAAGCATCAGAAACAGCAGAACTGATTGAATCTTCAGAACAGGGCCAACACAGATGCTGAACAGAGACATGGATGTTTGGAGATGCTTGGAGAACAGAAGACATTGCCATGAGATGTTAAGCAAACCAGAACTTGGAGCAAGCCAAGAGAAGCCAAGAGATGAAAGCCAGCCACAGAGAAGCAAAATGAGGAACCTCCACAGGAACAAAGGCTGAAAGCAATGAAGCTCAGGAGCAAGGGACCAGCAGATGCCAGCCATGTGACTACCCAGCTGAAAGAAGTGTTCCTAATCCATCAGCCTTTCTTAAGTGAAGGTAATTCCTTGTTGGTGCCTTAATTTGGACACCTTCACTTCTTTAGAATTGTAAACTTGTAACTTGTTAAATTCCCTTTATAAAAGCCATTCCATTTTTGTTATATTGCATTCCAACAGCTTGCAAACTAGAACATAACCCAAAAAATATATATAGGTAAAATTCTGTTCAAATAATTTAGGAAAAATCAAAAAAGAAAGACAGAGAGAAAAACAGGTAAAAATCCTCAGTCACCTTGATAATAAGATAAATGTCAATTAAATTGAATTGGCATTTTTCATTTAGAGTGACAACCATTTCAAAGAAAAACAACACTTAGGATCAGTAATAGTATCGGAAAACAGACTGTTAGAAGGTAAAATTATTCAAAATCTCTGAAGAACGATTTTACAACATCCAATCAAATCCTTAAGTGAAAACATTCCTTTAACAAGGAACTCTACTTCTAGGAATCTCTTCTAAAGAACTAAACAAATATGCAAAAATATATAAAAGGATATGTATGGCCATGTTTTTCATAACAGCAGTAAATAATGGAAATGACCTAAATGTTTGATAATAGGGAATTATTTAATGAATTATGAACCCCCAACTTGCATATGCAACTGCTTACTCTTTATTTGCAATTGATTCTTGTGGTAGTTTGTAGGCTGTATATACCCCAGAAAAGGTCATTTTATTTTAATCCATTCCTGTAGGTACAGAACTACTGTACCTGGGACTTTTGATTAGGTGCTTTCAATTCAGATATGACCCACTCCATTAAAAGTGGGGCCTATTCTGCCACTGCAGTCCTTTAAAAGAGGATAAAAGCTACAGAAAAGCAAAGAGATGAAATTAAGAGAAGCTCACAGAGAAGCATTCCAAAGAAGCTGGGAGGAAGCTACTGAAGCCAGAAGTTGGAAGCAATGAGACCCAAAAGAGAAGGATCAGCAGACAGTATCATGTGCTTGGCCATGTGACAGAGGAGTCCAGAATTACAGCAGTCCTTTTTCTTTTTTTAAAAAAAGATATTGAGAAATATACATACATATATGATCCTACCATATTACACCATCAATGGCTCACGATATCATCACATAGTTGTGTATTCTTCACCATGGTCATTTGTAGAACATTTGCATCACTCTAGAAAGAAATAAAAGGGAAAAAAAGAACTCACATATCCCATACCCATTACCCTCACTCTCATTGACCCACATTATTTCAATCTATCCAGTTTTTACCTGTTATCTCCCCCTATAATTTATTTATTTTTATGTATCTGTCCATAACTCTATATAAAAGGAACATGAGACACAAGGTTTTCACAATCACAGTAATACGGTAAAAGCTATATAGTTATACAGCCTTCTTCAAGAATCAAGGCAACAGGAACACAGTTCAACAGTTTCAAAGTACTTCCCTCTAGTCACTCCAATACACTGTAAACTAAGAAGGAATATCTATATAATGCATAAGAACCACCTCCAGGATAACCTCTTGACTCTGTTTCAAATCTCTGAGCCACTAAGATTTTATTTTGTTTCATTCCTTTCTACCTCCTTTTGGTCAAGAAGGCTTTCTTATTCTCATGATACTGGGTCCTGGCTCATCCCTAGAAGTCAGGTCCCATATTGCCAGGGAGAATTTACATCCCTGGGAATCATGTCTCACCTAGGGGGAGGGGCAGTGAGTTCAGCCACCAAGTTGGCTTAGAAAGAGAGGCCACAGCTGAGCAACAATGGAGGTTCTCTGGGGTGACTCTTAGGCATAATTATCAGTAGATGTAACTTCGCCTTTTCAGGAAAAAGTTTCATAGGAGCAAGTTGTCCCCACTGCTCGCAAGAATATCAGCAATTCCACAAATGGAGAAGTAGAATATTTCCTCCTTACTCCTCAGTTCCCCAAGGGGAGTTTGGAAATACCTTTTAGTCTCTGCCAAAATTACTCTGGGATATATCAAGGTACCACACCATCCTGTACAAACCAACAAGATCTCATGCCTTATTCAAGATTACAAGTAATAATGATGTTCAAGAAAACTAACAATACAAGTTAGATTAGATAATGTGCTAGCTAAAATATAAGTTTTGCACCAAATAAACATATCTCTCTTTGGTCTCACACAGAGATTGATGTTTCAAAATATGGGCCATATCATACTTTACCCAGCATTCTGTTACCTTAGCCTTATCAACATCAGTTTCATTCATATTTCTAGTTGAAGTCTGATCACTTTTTCAGCTTTTTTTTTTAACAATTGTTGAGTGGGATAATGCTGACATTCATAGCTTCAAGGTTGCTGGATTACAGTTAAGCTATTTAGGTATTTCCTTCTGGCTATTCTGATATACTGGAAATTAAAAAAGTTTTTTCAGTTATTAATTCCATAAACATATATTACTATTTTGACATTCACTGTAATACTGTAATGGGCACTGGGAATGCAAAAGTGACCAAAATATTCAGTGGTCATTGCCTTCATGGAACTTATAGTCTACTGTTAAGGAAGGACTCAGCAAGACAACTGATCCTAAAAAAAATCAAATCTAGATTTGGTAGAGCATGAATGATGAATTGGGTGGGTGTGGGGGTAGGGTTCTCACACCCTCCTGGTCTTTCAGCTTTTAATTTTCCTAGTCATCTCCTAATGTCCAACTATGAACATTTATCAGACAGCTTAGACAGATAAATAGAGATAGATAGTGTTCTAGTTTTCTAGCTGCTGGAATGCAATATACCAGAAATGAATGGCTTTTAAAATGGGGAATTTAATAAGTTGCTAGTTTATAGTTCCAAAGGCCAAGAAAATGTCCCAATTAAGTCCATAGAAATGTCGAATCTAAGGCATCCAGGGAAAGATACCTTGGTTCAAGAAGGCTGATGAAGTTCAGTGTTTCTCTCTCAAGTGAGAAAGCATATGGTGAACACAGTCAGGACTTCTGTCTCATCTGGAAGGGCACATGGCGAACATAATATAATTTGCTAGCTTTCTCTCCTGGCTTCTGGTTTCATGAAGCTCCCCGGGAGGCATTTTCCTTCTTCATCTCTGAAGGTCGCTGGCTCGTGGACTCTCTGCTTCATGATGCTTCAGCATTCTCTGCTCTCTCCAAATCTCACTTTCTCCAAAATATTTCCTCTTTTATAGGACTCCAGAAACTTGTCAAGACCCACCCAAATGGTTGGAGACATGTCATCACCTAATACAGCTTAACAACAACCCTTGATTAAATCACATCTCCAGGGAGATGAACTCATTACAGTATCAAACATACAGTATTGAATAGGGATTATTCTGCCTCTACAAAATGGGATCTAGATTAAAACATGGCTTTTCTAGGGGACATACATCCTTCCAAACCAGTACATTCCACCCTCTGGACCCTAAAAAAGACATGTTTTCCCTGTGTACAAAATACATTCATTCCATAACAATATCACAAATCCTTAAACCATTTCAGTAGCAATATACATGAAATACAAAGTTAGAAATGTACAAACTGCTATCATAGTTTCAGGTATGGTCTGTTCTAAGGCAACATTATCCTCTGGCCTTGGACCTTTGAAAACTCATAACAAGTCATTTGCTCCCAACATACAAAGGAGGAACAGTCATAGGATACATATACACATTTCCATAGGGAGGAAAAAACACAGGGGTCACCAGACCCATACAATTCCAAAAATCCACAGGGCAAAGTCCATTAGATTTCAAAGTCTGAGAATCATTTATTCTCAGGGCTTTAGAAAATGGCAATCCAACCCTTTCCAAAGGCTAAGCAGAGGCCTGCCTTTCTCTGAATACAACTTTGGGGGACATTGAGGAGACCACCTTTTTCTTGGCTCCACCCTCTCCAAGCATTGGGGCCGCACCTGGGCTCTCTGCCATCTCTGGGGCACATGTTTAACTCCTCCATGTGGTGGCAGTCAGGCTCTCCCCAACCCCCAAGGAATGTGCTTCACATTCTCCAAAGCCTGAGGCAGCATGACTCTTCCACTGCAGCGAGGTGGAAGGCCCATCCTCTGCCTTTGGGACAAACTCTCCCTCTTCACAGGCTTGGGTGGGTCTGCTCTCCTGGCCCAAGGCTTCTTGACCAGACCTCAGCCTCCATGGTTTTGCCTCTGAAGTTATTTTTCCTCCAGTGTGTCCCTTCTCTTAACTCCCCACTCCAGACTGGCAGCAGCTCTGTTTATACAGGTCCCACAGCACTGTCATTGGCTTTCTATGCAATAGCCTTGGATCATGCCCATCAGACATAAGGAGATTCTACAAATCCTTCCTGGATAAATCCATGTCCAATCCTGGCATTCTCTGAAATGGCTGGCTGGTTCCACATTTGGTTAAATCCTCACACAGGACACTATTCTCTGGTGTCTCCCTTTCTGGAGGCTCAGAATTTTCCAGAACTTCAATTTCTGGTTTCTTTGTACCCAAGAGTTCAGTTTTCAGTTTATCTCTTTCCTGTTACATTTCACTATAAGCTGTGAAGAGAAATCAGGCTGCGCTTTTGACATTTAATTTGGAGATCTCTTCTGTTAAATATCCAAGTTCATGGTTTTTAAAATCTGCCTTCCAGCCAAAGCCATACGTCAATTTTGCCAGATTATCTGCCATTTTAAAACAAGGCTCATCTTCCTTCCAGTCTATAATAACATGTACCTCATTTCTTTCTAAGGTTTTATCAGAAGTTTCTTCAGAATCCACATTTCTAATCAACACTCTCTTCAAAGCATTCTAGGCCTTCTTCCCACAACTCCTCCAGATTCTTCCCCTTATTCATTTTAAAAACCATTCCAACATGTTTGGTATTTGCAAACTGCAGCAGCAGCACCCCACTTCTCTGCTACTAAAATCTGTTCTAGTTTTCTAGCTGCTGGAATGCAATATACCAGAAACAGAATGGCTTTTAAAAAGGGGAATTTAATAAGTTGCTAGTTTACAGTTCTAAGGCCATGAAAATGTCCCAATAAAGTCTATAGAAATGTCCAATCTAAGGCATCCAGGGAAAGATACCTTGCTTCAAGTAGGTAAATGAAGTTCAGGTTTCTCCCTCAAGTGAGAAGGCACATGGTGAACATGGTCAGGACTTCTCTCTCAGCTGGAAGGTTACATGGTGAACACAGCATCATCTGCTAGCTTTCTCTCCTGGCTTCTGGTTTCATGAAACCCCCCGGGAGGTGTTTTCCTTCATCTCCAAAGGTCGCTGGCTCATGGACTCTCTGCTTCATGTTGCTGCAGCATTCTCTGCTCTCTCTGAATCTCTCTTATTCTCCAAAATGTTTCCTCCTTTATAGGACTCCAGAAACTTATCAAGACCTACCCGAATGGGTGGAGACATGTCATCACCTAATCCAGTTTAACAACTACTCTTGATTAAATCACATCTCTAGGGAGACGATCTGATTACAGTTTCAATCATACAGTATTGAACAAGGATTATTATGCCTTTATTAAATGGGATCTAGATTAAAACATGGGGACATACATCCTTTCAAACCGGCACAGATAGATAGATAGAAACTTATAAAACCATATATATGAATGGATACGTGTGTGTGTTTGTGTGTGTGTGTGTGTGTGTGTGTGTGTGTGTGTGTGTGCCTTTAGGTTTTCTTCCAGCGTCCAATTTTAAAAGGCAAATACTCTTAGGAAGATCATTGCATAAATGCTGTGACACTAAATGGGAAAGGGAAAATAAAATAAGATCAGCTTTTGGATCCTGGAAAAGGGAAAGGAATCAGATGCCTTGAAATAAACAGAAGAGGGGGTAGTTTTGGTACTGAAAAATGATTTTTTTTACCTCAATATTCCTCAATTCTAGATGAACATTTGAAGATAATCAATAATGTATTAAACTGGAGTCTTAATATTGGTGATAGAATCCATTCCAAAAAGAGAGCTAGGAATACAGGACATTTACAATTGAATATAGCTAAGAAAAAATTAACATTTTTGGGGGGTGGGTGCATGCTCCAGGAATTGAATCTGGGTCTTTCACCTGGAAGTCAAGCATTCTACCACTGAACCACCTGTGCACCCAAAAATTAACTTTTAATTGAGGTTTTATGGGACCAAATAATCCAACTAAAATACCTGGATAAAAGAAGAAAATTCATCAATAGGTCATTGCTGCAATAACTACTTTAAATTCCATCCTGCTTTCAAATAAATAGTAGCTTAATTGGCATGCTAAAAGGGAATATCATAATGCTTTCATGTAAAAACAAAAATGAGACCAAGATTGAATTACACCATTTAAACGTAACTCTTTGCTTGGGTCTCTCTGACAGTAATTTTGGTTTTCAGGAAGAGTTCTTTGGTACATATCTACATATCACTGCCATAACATAGAGTGTAATTAAGTAAACATCCCATCAGTATTCAAAAAGAAAATATTTCTGGAAGCCACACTAAGCAATTAGAATGAATAGTGGTGAAAAAATCTAGTGATTCAGCAGTTTTCATTTTAATGTGCAAAAAATATACTTTTTAAACAAAAAAATGAAATTGGTGAGAGTGTGACAAGGGGATAGAGAGGGAGGGAGAGACAGGGGAGGGAGGGCAAGAGATAGAGAGATAACTCAGTAGCTTTACAAAAAAGGTTTAGATAAAAACAGGCTGATTCCTAATATATAGCACTATGAGCCATCTCCATTTGCTTTAAGAAGCATTGATTCCTTTTGACACCAGCAGAAATTTAAGATACTACTCCAGTGGGCAGTCTTAGATCATAGAAATAGATGTTATGACATGGGGATGATTTTCTTGTTTGTTATCAACATATTGTATATGTGCAATTGGAGGGATATAAATCACTAACCCTGAAAACTGAATCTAGTGCTAATATTAAAATATTTTCACATTTAATTGCAAAAGGTTCAAAGTGATGACCTTCCTGGACCATCAAATGATCTTGTATTTCTGCTAAATTTTGCTTGAGAAGAATTTAATGAAACTTCATCCAATCACTGAATAAAATTGCTTCAATGTTATTTTCATGACTTGTTATACCTTCTAAATATACCATGTGACTGACAATGCTTATCATGCTTCCATGAGTCCATATATGTCACTCACACATATCTCAGGAGACACAGTCTAACTTTCTACTTGCTTTTACTCAATTTGGGCTAAGTTCATTTCTGTTGGTTTTATGGGCATAAAATATCAGAATAGTAAATCACATAACAATGCTGCCAAAAACTATCAGAAAACAACCAAATGTCACTGAAATGTAAACAATTTAATCATTACTAGTATTTCCAGTGTCATAATCAGTTGTTTAAAGCTATTTTGGTGAAAAAAAAAGATACTTATTTACATTTTGAATTGTGCTTTACAACTTACAGAACCCTATGTATTTATTATCTCATTTGAACTTCTTAAAATTATGTAAAGTAGGCTTGACAGGGATTGTTGTCCCTGCTATAAACACAAAGAAAGCAAAGTTCAGAGAAGATAGAGACCTCTCTAGGTCACTTGCCTTATAAAGGACAGACTTGGGAGCAGTACTCAGATTTTCTAACTCTAAGATAAGTGCTGCATCTACTACAATGTGTAATTATGATGTGAAAAAAAAGAGCTCCATAAAAGATTATTTTCTTTTTTCCAATAGTTTAAATATAAGTAAATTTTATTCTAAAAGCTGAAATGTAACATGTACTAACTATTATGTGCCACAATATACAAGAAATCAAACACAGAAACTGTGAGTAGTAAGTTTTCAAATAATTTTGCATGATAAGAAAGTAAAATATTCAGGATATTGTTGGGGCCCAGGTCAGGTTTTCTATGAAGCAGCCCTCTGAATACTGGCAAGGCCACATCAGAGTAACCTTGGACACACAGCCCCTTGGTCTCCAGTGGGATGAAGTCTGGCCTGGGCTGCACCTTATCTAATCTGGCCTTACTATGAGAAATTTCCACTTCTGCAGTTTCAAGGAGGCTAATTAATGTTCACTCTGTTCTCAAGAAAATTCTGTATCCCTATTGATTACATCAAGCACCTCCTCATGTACTGCACTGCCTTATCTAGATTTCTGCTGTTAAACAGTACAAAATAAACTAGCGCTGGCTTTTCATGTCATTATCATTGAACTGAGTCAGGTAATGAACCACCTAGCCCCCATTTTCTCTTAAACTCCGTGTTGTGTTTTTTCCCAATCTCCCACTGCCCCTTCTAACCCTGTTTGAAAAGAGGCTTGAGATGGACTTGGCAGGATATTGTTAAATGTATTGCCCTTCACCCCAAACAAAACCATTTCCCTACTTCAAGGTACAACATTGATTCCCTTATCCAATTATCATCTATTATGTAGAAGTTGCTTTTGTAAATGACTCAAAGAAAACACAATTAAATGGTACTCTAAAATAGGAAGCTCTAAATACAATTCATAGGGTTGCCAGCTTTAGCAAATAAACTCACAATGTGTCTGTTTGAATGTATTATGTACCCCAGAAAAGCCATGTTTAAATCCTGACCCAATCTTGTGGGGTGACCATTTCTTCTAATCTTGATTCAACACTGAAGGCTGGAAACTTTTGATTAGATTATCTCCATGGAGATGTGATGCACCCAATTGTGGGTATTAACCTTTAATTAGAGAGAGATGTGATTCCACCCATTCCAGGTGGGTCTTGATAGTTTACTGGAGTCCTTTTAAGGAGGAAACATTTTGGAGAGAACTCAGAGCAATCCAGGTGGGTCTTGATAGTTTACTGGAGTCCTTTTAAGGAGGAAACATTTTGGAGAGAACTCAGAGCAAATGGTGATGCTTTGAGGGCAGTTGCTTCAGAGCCATCAGAGAGAGAGAGAGAGAGAGAGAGAGCTGACACAGATGCCAATGTTTGGAGAACAGAGACACAGATGTTTGGAGATACTTGGAGCCCAGCAGACAATGCCATGTGGCTTCTCACGAGGTGTTAAGCAAGCCAGAACCTAGAGAGAGCCAATGGAAGCCAAGAGATGAAAGCCAGCCCCAGAGAAGAAAAATGCAGAACCCCCACAGAAACATAGGCTGAAAGCAACAGAGCCCAGGAATAAGGGATGAGCAGATATCCTAAGTATTGCATAAATTCATACTAAAATTTTACTCATTTATCTGCAATTGAAATTTAACTGTGTGTCTATTTTATCTGGCAAATCTCCTTATCTGATCATTGCCATTGCACATAAACTATATTTAGGAAACATACCCTCTTTGCTTTAGATTATCCATCTTCCCTTCCCTTCCAGGTGAACCATTTTCACAGTGCAGATGTGTCATAGCTGGAATTTTAACTTTATTTTTCTTAGTTCTAGAAATCTGGTAGTCTTTAATTATCTGGTAGTCTTGAGGAAGTGTGTAGTGAAACAGAATTGGCTTAAGCCAGGCAGATTTGGACCTGGTTCCCTATTTGATCTTTTACGGTTATGAATTCTGTGACTTTGCATAAAATATTTAATTTATCCAAGTTCCAGTTGCTTTTTCTATAAAATAGGACAAAAAAATACCTATCTTATAACTCATAGAGTAGGATGATTATGTGAGACTGTGACTATAAAATGCATAGCATCATGTTTCTCATTGGTACACACCCAAATGTTAGCTAAAGTAAAACCAAGAGTTTTATGTGTATGATGGCTGGCATAGCCATAATTGTCATGATAGAATGAGATGAATATGTAAGTAAAGATTACCATATCTAGATTATCAATGAGTAGACTCAGAATGGAAATGAATGGGTCTTTATTGTAAATAATAGGTAACTTTGAAATTGCCTAATACCATTACAGAATCCAATATTACCAGCCTTCCATGTTATTCTGTCAAGAGATAAATTATTTAAATGTCTAAGGTTTTAAAAATGAAATAATTTACATGTTAAATAGATAGGTCTTTGGAAAAAAGTGATAGTATGAGCACATTATTGCTAACAGCTATTTTAGAACATGTCTGGTTCATCTATCTATATATGGGCAATTCTTTGATCATTGAATTTACAGGAATTTGAAGCCAAATTGAAGTAAAGGGAGATGATGAATAGTCAGTTCACTGTAAAGACAGATCTCAATAATCTTCAGGGTGAAAATGGATGTGGGAAGAAAGCATTCTTGAGGTCAGAAGGCTATCAGTAAATAGTAAGTTGGGGTAAAAATGTTTTCAGATGTTAAAGCTATCAATTTGAACAGGTTCGTAGCTGAAACATAGTTCCTTATGGGGAGGTGAGGTAGAACTTGGGCTAAAGATTTAAAAAGTCTTTATATGGAATTTGAAATTATTCCAAAATAAAAAGCTCAAAGGAAAAAAAAACTTTTATATTGGGAGGATTAATGCTAATGCTTCAAGCCAACACATGGATTAATTATCTTGTGGAACCTTCTAGGAAACTATCATAGAACTTTTGTTTTAGACATTTGACTTCTAATTATAAAATATTATCATACAAAATTTACATTGATATTTGTCTTAATTAAATTGCTGCATGAATTAATATTGAAGAATGAGTCATCTTTTAGCATTTTGGAACGCTATGGCATTAAATCCCCAATCATAAGATTAAACATTAAATGTTAAGACATAGGCAGGCAGAATGGATTAAAAATCAATATGCATCTATATGCTATCTACAGGAAAATCATTTTAGATGCAAGGACAAAATTATGTTGAAAGTGAAAGGTTGGGAAAAGATATGTCATGCAAACAATAATCAGAAAAGAGCAGTAGTAGTAACACTAATATGTGGCAAATTAGGTTTCAAATGTAAAATAATTAAAAGAGTCAAAGAAGGACATGATTTATTAATAAAAGAAAAAATTCACCAAGAAGACATAACAATCAATTATTTATGCACCAAGCCATAGTGTTCCAAAATGCATAAGACAAACACTAACAACACCGAAGTGTGAAGAAGACACCTCTACCGTAATAATTAGAGACATCAATTGCCCGCTCTCATCAATGGATAGAACATCTAGACAGAGGATTAATAAGGAAACTGATATTATGAATAAAACAATAAATGAACAAGACTTAGCAGCCACTTACAGAACATTACACCCCACAAAAGTAGGATATACATTTTTCCCCAGTGTTCATGGATCACCCTCAAGGATAGACCATATGCTGGGTCACAAAGCAAGTCTCAACAAATTAAAGAAGATGGAAATCACACAAAACATTTTCTCAGATCATAATGAAATGAAGTTGGAAATCAAAAGGCTTTACTTTCTTCTATCATTTTGTGTCTTTTGGATTTTATATGTTATATCTTTTTTTCTTTTTTTACCTTTACTGATACTGTTCATTTCTACACTCTTCTCCAGACCTCTTTCTCCTGCATTTTCTTATTTGCCTGTAATACTCTCTTTAGTATTTCTTACAGAGCCAGTCTCTTAGTCACAAATTCTCTCAGTGATTGTCTGAAAAATTTAATCTTAATCTCCTCCTTGTTTGTGAGGGGCAATTTTGTTAGGCATACAATTCTCGATTGGCAGTTTTTCTCTCTTAGAATCTTAAATATATCATGCCACTGCCTTCTCGCCTGCATGGTATCTGTTGAGAGATCCACATACAGTCTTATTGAGTGTCTCTTGTATGTGATGGATTGCTTTCCTTTGGCTACTTTCAAAATTCTCTCTTTCTCTTTGACATTTGACATTCTGATTAGTAATTATCTTTGTCTATGTCTGTTTTGATCTATTCTCTTTGGGTTACACTGCACTTCTTGGATCTGTAATGTTATGTCTTTCATAGGACATAAAATGTTCAATTTTCAGTGATAATTTCCTCCATTATTTTTTCTCCTCCTTTCCCCTTCCCTTCTCCTTCTGGGACACCTACAATACATATATTCATGTGTTTCATGCTGTATTCAGTTCCATGGACACTGCCCATATTTTTCCATTTTTTTCCTACATTTTCTTTTGTGTGTCACATTTCAGATGTCCAGTCCTATAGTTCACTAAATCTTTCTTCTACCTCTTCAAATCTATTGTTATAGGTTTCCGTTGTTTTTCCCATCTCCTCTATTGTGCCTTTCATTCCCATATGTTCTGTGATTTGTTTTTTCAAACACTTGAGTTCTTCTTTTTGATCACCCAATGTCTTCTTTATATCCTCCCTCAACTCACTGATTTGATTTTTAATGAAATTTCTCATGTCTGCATGAACATCCTGAATTAGTTGTTTCAGCTCCTGTATCTCATTTGAAGTTAGTTTGTACCTTTGACTGAACCATATCCTCAATTTTTCTAACATGAATAATTATTTTTTGCTGACATCTAAGCATTTTATTTCCCTAATTAGTTTATTCTGGAGGTTGTTTTCACTCTTTTACCTAGCGTTTTCTTGCTGAATGGCTTTTTTCTCTATCTGTTCTTTGACATTCAGTTCAACTTATTCTAGACCTCTAGCATAGGTTCTGTTTAACTGATCATAATTTTTCAGTGCTTGTTTTTCTGTTTCTTGCCCTGTCAGTATGGAGCGTCCTTTCTTTGAGGAGGGTCTCCTCAGATATTATAGATCCCAGTCAGATTTTCCCGGACTAGACAGACCCATGTATCAGGAGGAAAGAGTAGCCTTCCCTAAGGTTGTGACCCAGCAGGTTGTCACATTTTACTATGAAGCCTCTAGATTCTGTTCCTTTCCTATCCTGCCCAGCATGTGCCACTTGTTGCCCACAGCTTCCCACCAGCTAAAAGTTATGCAGTGTCTTTAATTTCAGCAAACTCTCCCTACTCAGGACATGGTTGAGACAGAGGTGAGGTAGTAGGATGTCTTTAATTGCTTCTGTTTCCCAGTCCCTGAAGCCTGAATTCCTTGGAGGAAGGATTCTACTTGAGGTGGGCCATGACCCCCTTTTTCTTGGGTAAGGTACAACTTCTAGAGAATTAACTCCTTTCATCTGACTAGTTACTTTTTCTCTCAGTCAAGGTTAATTTCACCCTTGCCTGGGGCAGTGCTGAAGCTTGAGAGTGCTTCCAGTTCTATCTAATGAGTGTTTAAGGAGTTAAAAAAAGAAAGCAAAAAAGCTTCTCAGATCTGGATCCCTGCTCTTCGGGTTTTTCAATCAGGAGGTATAGTTGGTACATAGCTGTACGTGTCTCCAGGCTTTATTTTCCCCCTTTCCTTGGAATCCAGCCCTTTTCCAGTATTTGTTCACTGATATTCCACTAGCAGTTGTTCTGTACTGTCCCAGGTTATTTAGTCACAGAAGTATATTTTTAAATGATATTACATCAATAATCCGCATCTATTATTTGTTCAGGATACATTTAGTACTACTTCATTCTCATCAGGGTGTCTCCACCTAGATGATCATAAGTGTTCATTATCCCATTCTATAAAGTGAGTCTTTGCATAATGGTTATGTTTAGCATTCTCTCCATTCTGTGCAACATCTTCAGTCTATTAGGATCATAACATGTGACTTTTAGTCTTTTATAAGGAAAACTCATGCAATGATTATGGCACTTTGCTATATGAGCAATCTTTCTTTGTGTACATTCATTAGTTCTTCTTCAACTTGTCACAATGTGGTTTTTAAACATTTGCAGCCTCCTTACACAGAAGGGTTCAAACGACTAAATATCCTGCTCCTCTTCTCCATTTCTATGATATGTGTTGATAAAATGTTTATCCATATACCCAACTTAAAAAGAGTATGTATTACCTAAGAAATGAATGCATTGACTTCTAGTAGATACCATGCCTGGGCAAGATTGTGGCATGAAGGGCCTTATACCAGTATAAAAGTAAAGGCATTATTTTTCTCCCCCCCCCAAAAAAAACTAAAGGCTTGCCTTTACAAGATTGTACATGCTAGGTCTATAGGTTGGATAATCAGAAGGACAGTAATTGCTCAATTCTATAATGGTTTACTGGTAATGCAAGATACAGAAAATCCTTCAAATCAACAACTTAAAAGGCATATTCACCATAGTTTTAGGTGTAAGTTATATTTTATCTTGATACTTTGAAAAATGGAAGCCATGTGTCTTTCATCTAGCAACACAACTCAGGATAATACAAAATCAATCAAAATACTCAGATTGCTGCAAGTTTGCTATGATTATGCTTAGCATTCTCACCCTATGTGCTTTCTTCATTTTCAAAACACTGCTAATATTATCCTCAATACATCCCAACATCACATACTATGTAAAATCTAGAAAATGTTTCCTTCCTTTTAGATAGGCAAGAAATTTTTTAAAAATAGTAGAATGTCTTTTATATAGAAAATATTCAATTGGTAGGTGTTGACTAATCACATGGTTTACAGAGGTATAGAGAAAGTTATTATCATATTTAGCATTAAGACTACTTTCACATTATTATTTTCTTAAATATTTTTACTGAAAGATATCCACACACATACAGTCCAAACATATTACACAGTCAGAGGTCCACAATATATCATCATATAGTTGTGTATTCTTCACCATGATCACTTTTAGAACATTTGCATCACTTCATTGAAAGAAATAAAAAGAAAAAAAAAGACTCATACATGTGTGCCAGTTGAAAGTAGTATGTCCCCCAGAAAAGTCATGTTCTAATCCTGATCCAGTCTTGTGGAAGCAGCTGTCTCTTTTAATCCTGATTCAATACAGTAGGTTGGAAATCTTTTAATAGAGTGTCTTCATGGAAATGTGACATCCAATTGTGGGTGTGACTTTTGATTAGATGGAGATGTGACTCCATGCATCCCAGCTGGGTCTTGATTAGTTCACTGGAATCCTTTAAAAGAGGAAACATTTTGGAGAGTGACAGAAACCTCAGGACCAACAGAGTGAGAGCCAACAGAAACTTGAGAGCAGAGTTGACACAGATGCCAGCATTTGGAGAACAGAGACCCAGATGTTTGAAGATGCTTGGTAGAGATTGCCATGAGATGATAAGTTAGCCAGAAACTGGAGAGACCCAAGGGAGGCCAAGGGATGAAAGCCTTCCCCAAAGAGCAATGCACACAGGAACTGAGGCTGAGAGCATGGAGCCTAGAAACAAAGAACAAGCAAAGGACCAGTGTGCCTTCCCAGTTAACAGTGGTGTTCCAGATGCACCAGCTTTTCTTGAGTTAATGTATTTTTCCCTGGATGCCTTAGTTTGGACATTTCCATAGGCTTGGAACTGTGAATTTGTAACTTATTAATTTCCCTTTCTAAATGCCATTCCAGTTCTGGCATATTGCATTCTGACAGCTTGCAAACTAATGCAGATTTTGTATCTGGGCTGCTGCTGTTTTTTTTGCAAATACAAAACATGTTGGAATGGCTTTTTAACTGGATAAGGGGAAGATTCTGTAAGAGTTGTGAGAAGTTTGTAGGTAAGGACTAGAATGCTTTGAAGAGGCTGTTGGTCTCAAACTAAATGTGTAAAATGAAGTCTGACTGGTGATTGATGCTTATAGTAAAATGCAAAAGGAAAGAAATAAATTGAGAACTGAACTCTTGCATACAAAGAAAACAGAAATTGGTGTTCTGAAATATTCTGGGCTTCCAGGAACTGAGACCCCAGTGAATGGAGCCCCATATGAAGATTTAAGCAAACAGAAGCGGTCAGTCATTTCAGAAAAAGCCAGGATTGGAGATCAAGTTATCCAGAAAGGATGTGTGTAATATCCTATTGTCTGATGTGTATGATCCCAATATACTTCATAGAAAAGCAAGAAGAGTGTTGTGGGATCTGTATAAATGGAACCACTGCCAGTCTGGACTAAAAGAGGCAGAAAAGAGACAACTGAAGGAAAAGTGACTTCAGAAGCAGAACAATGGAAGCTAAGGTCTGCAGTCTGGAAACCTCAGGCCAGGAGAGTGGATGAACTGACACACATGGAAAGAATGAGTTTGCCCTGGAAACAGAGGGTTTGCCTTCTAATTCATTGTTCAGGAAGAGTAGTGCCAGATCACACCTCAGAGAAGGTGGAATGCATAAAGTGGGGACTGGGGTAGTTTGGCTGTCACCTCATTGTTCTGGGGGGGGGAGTGAGCATGTGCCCCAGAGATGGCAGAGATCCCAGGTGTTACCCTGATATATGGAGGTGGTGAGCCAAGAAAAAAGTGGTTCCTCCAATGAGCTCCAGTGTTGCAACTCATCCCAGCATTTGGAGAAACAGCAAATCTTCTGAGTAGGCCATTGGAATGGGTGGGACTGTCACTTTCTAAATCCCCAAGGATAAATGATTCTCAGATTTTGAAATCTAATGGAGTTTGCCTTGCAGGTTTTTGGAACATTTTGGGTCAAGTGACCCTTGTGCTCATTCCAATTTCTCCCTGTGGAAATGGGAACATGTTTCCTATGATGGTTCCTCCTTTGTATACTGTCATCAGATAACTTGTTCTGAGTTTCACAGGTCCAGAGCAAGAGGAGAATTTTTGCCTTAGAACATACCATACATGTAGCTGGCTTTGATGAGATTTTGTACTATTTTAACTTTGTATTGTATTTTTATTGTTACTAAGATGTTGTAAAGCTTTGTGAT
This sequence comes from Myrmecophaga tridactyla, assembly GCA_004026745.1. Classification (NCBI taxonomy): domain Eukaryota; kingdom Metazoa; phylum Chordata; class Mammalia; order Pilosa; family Myrmecophagidae; genus Myrmecophaga; species Myrmecophaga tridactyla. The sequence goes on along the minus strand of PVIY010015233.1, from coordinate 25,291 downwards.
ATTGTGATGGAGTGAATGTCTTTTGTATATGAAAAAACATGTCTTATTTTTTTGGTCCTGAGGGTAGAATGTGCTGGTTTGAATATATTATGTGCCCCAGAAAAGCCATATTTTAATCCTGATCAAGTCTTGTGTGGGTAGTCATTTATTTGAATCCCCTTTTTAAAAGTTCTGGTATATAACAGTTCTGGTATATTACATTCTGGCAGCTTGGAAATTAACACACATCCCTTAACCCTTACTCACTGGCCCACAGTATTTCAATCTACCCAATCTTTACCTTTTATCTCCCCTTATTATTTATTTAATTTTATCTTTTTTTTTTACTCATCTGTCCACACCCTGGGTAAAACCTTGTGAAGACACAAGGTTTTCATAATCACACAGCCACATTGTAAAATCTATACACTTATAAAGTCTTCTTCAAGTATTAAGGCTACTGCAACACCGTTCAACAGTTTCAGGTACTTCCCTCTAGCCACTACAATGCACCATAAACTGCATTGAATTTATTGTCTCCACTGCTGTGAGAATATCAGGAATTCCCCAGATGGGGAAATTAAATATTTCCTCCTTTCTCCCCAGTTCTCCAATGGGACTTTGTAAGTACTTTTTTCATTTCTGCCCAAATTACTCTGGGATGTATTGGGGTATCAGACTGACCTGTAGAAAGCAACAAGCTTTTATTCCCTTATTCAAGATTCCCTGTAATCATGGTGTTCAAGTAAACTAACCATACAAGTTAAATTAGATAATTTGCTTTCACATTATTGATTACCTTCAATTCACTAGTTACTGAGTTAGGTGCTATGGAGAAAGAAAAAGGAGTAAGATTCAACCACTACCCTCAAAAAACAGATAATCTAATGAAAGAAATACTTTGTACCAAGTGTACAATACCTTACAATTCATTTTTTACTTTTTATCAAACATTTATTAAGTGCCTTCCATGTTGTAAGTGCAGTGCTGTTGCTGGGTATAAAGCAGAAGTAACAATACAGTTACTAGTATAGCTGAACAAGGATGTTAAGCATGGAAACAAACAAATAAAAAAATAGATGCACATAATATACAACAAACTTATGAATAATCTACTACCTGTAATCCCTGAGGATTCTAACTATGAAAAACCTACAAGTGGTATCTGCACTTATGGAATCATAATATAGTGTCAATGTCAGTATTTGAATTTTTATAAAATAATATCCACTGTGAGGAGTATTGTAAAGGAAGGATAAAAAGTAATACATGTTATCTGTTATGAGTAAAAGGTAGAGTAATGGCATAAATTAAGATAGAGTCCTGGGTACTCTTTAGGTTTTACAGGAATACTGTTGGTTGGGGTTTGGCATACCATGGCAACTAGCAATATCCTGTTGAAACTTGCATAAGAGTAACTTCAGAATAACCTCTTGACTCTATTTGAACTCTCTTAACCACTGATACCTTACTTTGTTACATTTCTTTTCCCCCTTTTGGTCAGGTAACTGTTGTCTTTCCCACAGTTCCAGAGCCAGGTTCATGTTTGGGAGTCATGTCCCAGGTTGCCAGGGAGACATACACCCCTGGACGCCATGTCCCACGTGGTAGGGGAGGTAAAGATTTTACTTGCAGAGTTGGGTTTAGAGAGAGAGAGGCCACATCTGAGCAACAAAAGAGGTTCTCTGGAAGTAAACCTTTGGCACAATTATAGGAAGGCTTAGCTTATTCACTATAGAAATAAGTTCCATAAGAGCAATCATCAAGATCGAAGGTTTGGCTCATTAACTTAGGAGTCTTTAGTGTTTAAGAGAGTATTAAGAATTTCCCAGGTGGCAAAGTTTAATAGTTCCATATCTTTTTTCCAGCCCTTCAAGGGACTTTTCTAATACTTTTTAATTATATGTCCAATATACTGTGGGATGTATCTGGGTATTATATTAAGCTGCATAAATTGCAAGACCTCTTTTCTAATTCTAGGCTCCATGTGTACAGATTGTTTAACTGAACTGGGCAGACACATCACATCAGATTGTGTGCAACAGTAAATTTAGGTTGTGACAAAATAAATCTCTCTTCCTTTGGTCTCACATAATAAGTTAAATTCTGAAATACAGACACTGTCATCCTTTCCTTGATTTCTGATTTACCTTAGTCTCAACCAGATTAGCTTTGTTCTTATCTCTAATTGAAGCCTTATCTCTTTTTATCTTTAAATCTTCTTTAACAGCTGCTGTATGTAGGTACTAGAGTTTTAATGGACTTTTTAAAAATTAGACAAAATTTTAGGAATCAGAGTTGCCTCATATATTCCAAACTGATTTAATGTAATTCCAAGGAAAACATAGGAAATGGGATGAAGAAATGCTTTGTCAGTAATAAATAAAAAATGAACTACAAGGAAAGCACAAACTTGTAACAACTAGGAACATATAGCTAGATATATGTTCACACTGCAGAAAGCCAAAGTGTGAGAACTGTTGGTGAGAGCTATTCTCAGGTATAATATAGGATATAGCCCAAAACTGGAGGCACCATGGGGAAGAAAGAGAAAATAGCATCTGATTTCAAAATAGCTTGAGATATGATAGACTAATTTCAAAATTTTAAAATGTCTAGCCTTTCAGGCATTGTGTTAGGAGATTTTTCAGTCCTTGGTCACAATCTGTGCCTTCTGGAAATACATAATCTAGTTGAAAAGCTAAAGCAAAATTACAAATAACTACAACCTACTGCAGAATGTGAGAATTACCAAAAGAGAAGTACAAATGAGATATTTGAGGTGAAATGAAAGTAAATGAAGTTTCTTTTTTCAAAGGAAAAAGATATAAAATAAGAAGAATCAGGAAAGAATTCCTAGAAAAAATAACATCTGTGTTGAACTTTAAGAAATGAGCAGGATCTCAACAGGCAGATACTGAAGGCAGGCATTTCAGTTGGAATAAGAGCAAAAACATGCAGGTGGTAAACCTCTCTGTTCAGGTAACTCTAGGGAGTCCAGTTTTGCTTGTGCATAGAGTATTTACAGGATGGAAAACTGAAACATTAGGTTGAGATTATGTTGTAGAATTCAGAAGGTTTTTATTTGATTTGATAGTCAGTGAGAAACCACTAAATATTTTTAAAGAGAAAATTGGTGCAAAGGAGCCATATTCTGGGAATATTGATCTAGAATAGTTTTCAGACTAAAACAGTCTGTCCCTCTGTCTCATGCTTTGTTAATAAGTTACACACTGCAACCACATGACCATATATATCCACTTTGGAATAATAGGAGCAGTTGTACTGTAGTTAATGAAAGCAACTGCTAATGGAATGCATTCTTTTGAATAAAACCCTGATTTCAGTGTTTCCTGCCCCACCATCTTCCTAGGAGAGAGTGGCAATCTTATGTCTGTAAAGGTTCTCTGAGAATAGACTATCCAAACTCATCCCAGAGAGAGAAGGGATAAAGGGAAGTGATTGGAGAGGTAGTTAGGGGAAATAGCTTATCATGGGTGCATCAGAGATTCCTCAAGAATAGAAAGGTGACCATGGTTTTCTTAGTTCCTGAATATCTGGGACACATGCTTTTAAGCCCTCAGAGTCTCAAAGAAAGTAATGGAACCTCACATGATTTCCATCTAGAGAACACATGTGCTAGACCTATAGCCCTGGCCACAAACATCATGCCAAAGCTTGCCTGTAAGAGCAGTACCACCACTCCCACTGGAAAATTAAGGCTAGACCAATAAGTATTTCAGAAAGTAACAGAAGGACTTTTACAAATTAAGATCACATAACCCCCCCAAGGCCTTCTTACAATCCTGGGGAGGTTGGAAGGAAGACCCAATAATGAGTGATATTGAATTCTACCCATGGCTCCAATACGGCGTCTTCATGTCAAATTTAGTTTGGTTTAGAAAATGATGGGATATTGCTTACATACAAAGTTTGTGGTAGAATAAAGCTAATATCCAATCCACTACTGAGAAAGTGTCTCTGGCTTTGCTCTAGAAAACCAAAGTTTTAACAAAGAGACTCAAGTTCTTTAAGAGACAAACATTGTTATTTTGTTATGATAGTGAATTAAACTGCTATATGCATGATTTGCTGAGTGTAATGAGCCCTTTTTGTGTAGTACAATAAGTTTTGATAATTATATACTCACAAGGACAGGTACCTATAACAAAACATTTGGATTTCTCACAGAAGAGTTAGACAAAAGATTCTACCCAGTTGACACACCGTTTTTTCCCCTTAATAAGTCAGAAGAACTTCATGAAATTATCCTTGACTCATCCTACATAAAATAAAACTTTCATTTCTAGTGAATTTCCACACTTGCATTCAGTGACCACTAAAGGAAAGCAGAAACATGCACACATTTTAGAGGATTCTTATCTATCATACTGGATTTACTGAAGGAAGTTGCTCCCCTTCCATTTTAACATTGGCAAAAGAAGCCAATCATTATATGCTCAGTTCTATAATATCTGTAGGTTTCTTGGTTAGTGAAAATTATCATCACATCTGTAAACATCAGCAAGATTTGAAAAGATTAGGGTCAACAGTTTCAGCAGTTTTAAAATTAATTTGCAGTGACAAATGACTAGATTAGTTTGCAACTCATCTATGAGTCTTCTATACATCTCTGATGTATAGAAAATAATATCTTGCTTATATAGAGATCATACTCTCTCAACACTTCTCTCTCTCCACCATCTCTCCTTATTTGCCTTTTAAAAAATGTCCCTTTTTCTCTCCCTACCTAGCCAACCAAAGTCTCAAGTTCCAAATACAAACTCCTGTCCCAGATCATATATTCATCACAGCCAGTGCTTTCCAAGTCTAGTAAAATAAATAAATGCAATGATATCACTTGTCAGTAATGTGGGATAATGAGTCATCTCCAACTCCTCTAAAATAGTCTAGTCTGGGCCTGGGGAGAAAATGATGAAATGAGGGCAATCAGAGAATCAGTGGACAAGTGATTCATTATAGAAATGTGAAATTCTTTTAAGCTGATATGAGCATCTCATCTGACAAACTTGCTATACACATATGCACTTTTATTATACCTGCTAAGCACACCTGCATTTTTATGATGGAGTTTGCCTGAGGCCAACTTAACAGCAGAGCCAGAAACACATTAGTAAAATTAGAAGAAATAGCATCAAGCAACTTGTCTGCACATAAACAATTAGCAGCTCATTAAGGAGAACTTCACTTTTGTGGGAACCTATCTTTTCTTACACAGAAATTAAGCTGGGTAATGAATAATGTCTCCACCAAGATGGTCAAGAGTATCTCAAGGGCTGTGTCATTGTTTGACTCAGTTATCTTTTACCATACTTATTGCACTATAATCATCTACTGAAATATCCATATTTATTATTGCAAGCCAATCAGAAAAATTTACCTTTCTAAATTCTTTTCATAGTTTGGCTTCTGTATTATCCCTATCTCATCCTAGGGATATAAGTTAGACAGAAAGTATGCAGATGTAGTTTAGTCTCTGGAAAGGGTTTGGCAGAAGTGCTAGTGGTAAAACTAGAAGTAGTAAACTGGGTGCATGCTAAAAGCAATTCATCTCCCTAAAAATGTCAATAATTTTGGAAAAATATCAAGCACCTCATTGCAGTCACAATTAAGTTTGGATTTAGCTACATCACAATATTCTCAAATAATTCATTGGAGACACTCTGGGATTTATTTGGCATTTAAAATCATTGATCCCAGATAATAATTAATTTTACTTGACTCTCTAATGCCATTTTGACTTAACTTACCAAATAATATCTGTTTTAAAAATGTTGGCTTGTAAATCTCAAACTTAGTTTGAAATGCATAATTTGGAATTGAACATATAATTAAAAAGAACTGATCTTAAAAGTTATAGCCTATATACAATAGGGACATCTGATATGCAGAAAAATTAATCACTATTGCAATAAAGAGGTCTTGTGATTCAGTACTACTGTTGAAAAATTTAGGATGAGGATAGGGTTTTTTTAATTAGAAAAACAATAAAACTCCAATGCCAGAACTTTTACATTGTCCAAATAAAAAGCTCTGAACATTTTAAGTCTTAACTCCCTATTCCCTACCCCCAACCTATCCTATGGTAAACCTTATTCTAGAGTCTGACTCTCTGCGTTTGCTTGTTCTCATTATTTCCCAGAAGTGAGATCATATCATACAATATTTGTCCTTTTGTGCCTTGTGTCATTTAAGTTGTTCCATGTATCACAAATTCATTCCTTTATATGGTTAAATAATATTTCATTGTGTGTATAAACCACTTTTTGCTCATGCATTCTTTGGTTGATAGGCACGTGGGTTTCTTCTTTTTTGGTCTATAGGTCTGTCCTTGTACCAGTACCATACTTTTTTTAACGCAATTTTATTGAAGTGTATTATATACTCACATACCATATAAGCATCCAATTCATAAAGTCAGTGGTTCAAAATATCATCATATGTGAATTTGTCATCAAAATTGATTTTTGAAGATTTTCATTACTCAAAAAAATAAGAATAAAAGTAAAAATAAAAGTGAGAAAGGACACCCAAAACATTCCATACCTCCCTCCCCTTATAATTTATTTATTTTTGGCTTTATTTTTTATAGTCATCTGTCACACACTGCATAAAGGGAGTGTCCATCACATAATTTACACAATCACATGGTCACACCTTAAAAGCTTTATGGTTATTCACCTATCTTTAAGAGTCAAAGTTATTGTATTATAGTTCAACAGTTTCAGGTATTTCCCTCTAGCTATTTTAATGCACCAAAAACTGAAAGGGGATATCTGTATACTACATAAAAATGAACTCCAGAATGACCTCTCAGCTTTATTGAAATCTCTCAGCTACTGAAACTTTATTTTGTTTCATTTCACTTCCCCCTTTTGGTCAAGAAGCCTTTCTCACTCTCATGATGCCAGAGGCCAGGATCATCCCCTGGAGTCATGTCCTACATTGCCAGGGGGGTTATATCCCTGGGTGTCATGTACCACATACAGGGGAGGCAGTGAGATCACCTATGGAGTTGCTATATACATAAAGAGAGGCCACATCTGAGCAACAAAAATGTTTCTCTGGGGTGACTCTTAGGCATAATCATAAGTAAGGTCAGCTTCTCCTTTGCAGAAATTTGTTTCATAAGGGCAAGACCCAAGATCAAGGGCCTGGCTAATCAAATTGACAGTTCCCAATGATAGTGAGAATAGCAGGTCTTTTCCAGGTGGAGAAGTTTAATATTTCCACCTTTTTCCTAGTCCCTCCAGTGGACTTTGCAAATATTTTTCAATCTACTGTGCAGATTACTCTGCGATGTATCAGGGCATCACACCAACCTTTACAAACCAACAAGTTCTCAATCCCTATTCAAGATTCCATGTAATGATAGTGTTTGAATAAGAGATGACAATACAAGTTAAATTAGAGAGTGCACTACCAAAAATACAAATTTTTCACTGAATAAACACCTCTTCCTTTGGCCTTACACAGAAGTTGAAGTTTTAAATTACTGTCAACATCATCCTTTACCCTTCAGTCTGCTTTACAATATCATGCCATTTTGATTACTATGGCTTTGTAATAAGTTTTAAAATCAGGAAATATGAGTCCTCCAACTTTGTTCTTCTTTTTCCAGAATGCTTTAGCTATTTGTGGCCCTTTACCATTTCATGCCACTTTGATAATTGGCTTTTCCACTTCTGCAAAGAAGGTTGTTGGAATTTTGAAAGAGATTGTGTTGAATCTGTAAGTTGTTTTGGGTAGAATTGACATGTTTACAATATTTAGTTTTCCAGTTCATGAGACTAGAATGTCCTTACATTTACTTAGATCTTCTTTAATTTCTTTTAGCAATGCTTTCTAGATTTCTGAGTACAATTTTTTTATATTCTTGGCTAGATTTATTCATAGATATTTAATTCTTTTAGTTGCTTTTGTAAATGGATTTTTTCTTGATTTCTTCATTACTAGTATATAATACACTACTGAGTTTTGGGTGTTGATCTTGTGCCATGCCAGTTTGCTGAATTCACTTACTAGCTTGAGAAGTATTGTTGTGGATTTTTCAGCATTTTCTGTACATATGATCATGTTATCTGTAAATAGCAAAATTGTACTTCTTCCATTCAAATATATTTTTCTTGCCTAATTGCTCTGGATAGAACATCCAATGCAGTGTTGAATAATGAATGTTCCAGATCTTAGAGGGAAAGACTTCAGTCTTTTACCATTGAGTATAATATTAGCTATGTGCTTTTCATATATGCCCTTTATCATGTGGAGTAAGTTTCCTTCTATTCCTAATTTTCTAATTGTTTTTATCAAAAAGCAGTGTTGGATGTTGTCAAATGCCTTTTTTTTGCACTAAATAAAATGATTATGTGTTTCTTCCCCTCCACTCAGCAAATGTGGTATATTGCATTAATTGATTTTCTTATGATGAACTACCCTTGCATATCTGGGGTAAATGCCACTTGATCATAGTGTATGATTCTTTTGATGTGCTGTTGGATTTGGTTAGCTGGTATTTTGTTTTGCAATACTAATTGAAATCCCAATGACATACTTTGCATAAATAGAAAAACAAATAACCAAATATATTTGGGAGTGCAGAGTGCACAGAATAGCTAAAAATAGCTTAAGAAAAATGAAGTGGGAGGTCTCACACTACCTGGTTTTATAGCATATCATGAAGCTACATTTGTCAAAACAGCATGCTACTGGCATAAAGATGGATAAACTGACCAATGGAATTGAATAAAGTGTTCAGAAATAGACCCTCTCATTTATGGACAGTTGCTCTCTGATAAAATGGCCAAACCAACCCATCTGGGACAGAGCAACCTCTTCAATACATGGTGCTTGGGGAACTGGATATCCATATGCAAAAGAATGAGAGAGGATCCATATCTCACATGCTATACAAAAATTAACTCAAAAACCTAAGCATTAGAGCCAAGGCCATAAAACTTTTAGAAGAAAATGTAGGAAAATACCTTATAAATCTTGTAATAGGAGGCAGTTTCCCAGACCTTACATCCAAAGCATGAGCATTGAAAAAAGAAGTACACAAATGGGAACTCTTCAGAATTAAAGACCTTTGTGCATCAAAGAACTTTGTCAAGAAAGTAAAAAGGCAGCCTACACAATGGAAAACAAATATTTGGAAACCATATCTCAGATAAGGATTTAGTCTCCAGAAATATAAAGTGAGTCTCCAATTCAACAACAAAAAGACAAACAACCAAATTTAAAAATGGGCAAAAGACACAAACAGACTTTTCTAAGAAGAGGAAATACAAATGGCTAAAGGGCACATGAGAAGATGCTCAATTTCACTGGCTATTAGGGAAATACAAATCAAAACCACAACGAATATCATCTCACACCCACTAGGATGGCCATCATCAAAAAAAAAAAAAAAACAGAAAACAAGTGCTGGTGGGGATGTGGAGAAAGAGGCAAACTTATCCAATGATGTGAGAGTGTAAAATGGTATAACTGCTTTGGAAGGCAATTTGGCATTTCCTCAGGACATATTACTGTTAACTACAGTCCATAGTTTACAATAGCTATGGTTTCCCCATATATCCTTCTATTTCTATTATTTTTTTACATTTGTAGTAGTTCCTGCAAGAACTTATTTACATACATGACTTTAAACAACCACTGTCAATCAAATTCACCTACAATATATCAGTGTTATTTATAATCCCAATAATGTGCTTCAATCACTTCTATCCATTCCCAAACATTTAATTTCGATCCTGTTAACAATTCTGTACATATTAGATAATATCTCCCCCTTCTCTAGCTTCTGTCTATCTCTAGACAGAATACCACATATTATACATTTTAAAACTCTGAGTTTAGATGTTCTATTTAGTCCATATTAATGATATATGTCCTTTTGTGTCTGGCTGATTTCACTCAGCATTATGTCCTCAAGGATCATCCATGTTGTCACATGTTTCAGTACCTCAACCCTTCTAACTGCTTCATAATATTCCATTGTATATATTTATCACATTTTATTTATCCACTCATATGTTGAGGGACTCTTGGATTATTTCCATTTTTTAGCAATTGTGAATAATCTTGGTAGAAACATTGGTGTGCAAATGTCTGTTCCTGTTCCTGCTTTCAGACTTTCTGGGTATATACCAAGTAGTGGAGTTGCTGGGTTGTAAGGCATCTCAATATTTAGTTTTCAGAGAAATGGCTAAACTATCTTCCACAGTGACTGTAGCATTTTACATTTCCATCAGAAGTAAATAAATGTTATTTCTCCTCACCTTCTCCAACATTTCTGTTTGTTTAATAGTGACCATTCTTATAGGTGTGAAATGATATCTCATCGTGGTTTTGATTTGCATTTCCCTAAGTGCTAATGAAATGTGCTTTTCAGCCATTTGCATTTCCTCTTTGGAAAAATAATTTCTTTTTTTTATGAATGAAAAAATGAATTCATAAATGAATTCATATAAAATCCATTCATATCCTTTGCCCATCTTATTATTGAGTTGTTTGTCCTTTTACTAATGAGTTATAGAATTTCTTTATGTACTGGATAACAAACCCTCATCAGAATAGTTACCAAATAATTTCTGTCCTTGAGTTGGCTGCCTCTTCAGCTTACTAACAAAAACTCTTGAAGCACAGATGTGTTCAGTCTTGAGGATTTCCTATTCATCTATTTTTGCTTTCATTGCTTCTGGTTTGGGCGTAAGGTCTAAGAAGCTACCTCCTATCACTAGATCGTGAAGATGTTTCCCTATATTTTCTTCTAGGAGTTTTTTGGTACTGGCTTTTATATTTATGTCTTTGATCCACTTTCAGTCAATTTTTTATGAAGTATGAAGTAAGGGTCCTCTTTCATTCCTTTGGGTATAGATATCCAGTTCTCCCAGCCCCATTTATTAAAGAGCCTATTCTGTACCAGTTCCAAGGATTTGGAGGCCTTGTCAAAAGATGGTGCAATGATGGCTTAGTGGTGGAATTCTTGCCTGCCATGCTGGAGACCCAGGTTCAATTCCCAGAGCCTGCCCATGCCAAAAAATAATAATAATAAATCAATTAACCATGAATGTGAGGGTCAATTTCTGAATTCTCTGCTTGATTCTGTTTATCAATATGTCTATCTCTGTTTCAATACCATGCTGTTTTGACCACTGTGGCTTTACAAAAAGCTTTAAAGTCAATAAGTGCAAGTCCTCCCTCTTTGTTCTTTTTTAGGATGTTTTTGGCCATTTCAGGCCCTTTCACTTCAAAATAAATTTGATAACTAGCGTTTCTAAGTCTGAAAATATGCTGTTGGAATTTTGGTTGGTATTGCTTTAAATTTGTAGATCGATTTGGGTAGAATTGACATCTTAACTACATTTAACCTTTGTATCCATGAATGCAGAATGCCCTTCTACCTATTTAGATCTTCTTTGATTTCTTTTAGCAATATTTTATAGTTTTCTGTGTACAGGTCATTTACATCTTTGGTTAAGTTTATTCCTAGATACTAGATTCTTTCCGTTGCTATTGTGAATTCATCTTTCTAACTTAATTTTCTCCTCAGTTATGTAACTACTATTATATAGAAATACTACTGATTTTTGCATGTTAATTTATTTCTTGCCACTTTCCAGAATTTTTTATTAGTTCAAGTAGCTTTGTCATGTGTTTCTTGGGGTTTTCAAAATATAGGATCATGTCAAATGCAAAAAGAGTTTTACTTCTTGCTTTCCAATTAGGATAGCTTTTATTTCTTTATCTTCCCTAACTTGTATCACAACGTTGAATAACAGTGGTGACAGTGGACATCCTTGTTTCATTCTCGATCTCAGGGGAAAGACTATCAGACTTTCAGCCTTGAGTACAATGCTGGCTGTGGGTTTTTCTTTTATCATTTTGAGGAAATTTCCTTCAATTCCTATCTTTTGAAGTGTTTTTATCAAGAAAGGATGCTGAATTTTGTAAATGTCTTTTCCATTCAATTGAAATGATCATGTGATTTTTCCCTTTTAATTTGTTAACATGTTGTATTACATTGATTGATTTTCTTGTGTTGAAACACCCTTGCATTACTGAAATAAACCGACTTGGTCATAGTGTATAATTCTTTTAATGTGCCATTGGATTCAATTTGCAAATATTTTGTTGAGAATTTTTGCATCTATATTCATTACAGAGATTGGTCTGTATTTTCCTTTCTTGTAGTACCCTTATCAGGTTTTGATATTAGAGTGAATTTTGTGCCATAGAATGAGTGGCATAGTGTTCCATTTACTTCAATTTTTGGGAATAGTTTGAGCAGGATTGGTGTTAGTTCTTCTTGGGATGTTCAGTAAAATTCCTTCATGAAGCCCTCTGGCCTGGGGTTTTTCTTTATAGGGAGGTTTTTGATAACTGATTGAACCTCTTAATTTGTTGGAGTCCTGTATTTCTCCTCAAGTCAGTATAGGTTACCTGTTTGTTTGTTCCTAGGAAATTGTTCATTTCATCTCAGTTGTCTAGTTTTTTTGGCAAACAATTGTTCATAGTAACCTCATGATTTTTTTTATTTCTTTGAGGTTCATGATAATGAGCCCTCTCTCATTTCTGAATTTATTTCTTTGCATCATCTCTCTTTTTTACTTTGCCAGTCTAGCTAAGAGTTTGTCAATATTGTTAATGTGAAAGAAGCAACTTTTGGTTTTATTGCTTCTCTCTATTGTATTTTGTTCTCCAATTTATCTCAACATTAATCTTGTTATTTCTTTTCTTCTACTTGTTTTAGGGTTAATTTGTTGTTGCTTCTCTTACTAATCTTCTCCCTAGTTGTTCTCTCTATAGAAGAGAGTGGTGTGTTGAAGTTTATCATTATTATTGTAGAAAAGTCTATCATTCCCTTTAGTTTTGCCAGTGTTTGCTCCATATACTTTGTAGTGCCTTGATTGGGTGCATAGATATTTATGATTATTTCTTCTTGGTGAATTATCCCTTTTATTATTATATAGCATCTTTCCTTGTGTTTTATGACATCTTTATATTTAAAGTCAATTTTGTTTGATATTAGTATAGTTACCTTAATTTTCTTTTGGTTATTACTTGCAAAGAATATCTTTTTCCATCTTTTAACTTTCAATCTATTTGTGTCTTTGTATCTAAGATGAGTGTCTTGTAAATGGCATATAGATAGATCATGTTGTTTAATCCATTCTGCAAATCTGTGTCCTTTAATTTAGGAGTTGAAAATGTTAACATTCTAGGTTATTAATACAAATGTAGCTCTTGAATCAACTATCATTCTTTGGATTTTATCTGCAAAATATATTCTTTTTCAGTCTCTCTTTTTATCCTTAAGTTATCTTTACTAATACTCTTCACTTCTGTGCCCTCCTTCAGACCTCATTCTTCTGTTATTTTTTTTTTCAGACAACAAAGCTCCCTTTAGTATTTCTTGTAGGATGGGCCTCTTGTTAACAAATTCTCTCAACATTTGTTTATGTGTGAAAATTCTAAACACTCCCACACTTCTGAAGTACAGCTAGGTTGGATGAAGCTGGCAATTTGTCTGTTTCAAAATCTTAAGTATATCAGACCATTGCCTTCTTGCCCCCATGGTGGCTGATATGTACTTCAGTGCTAAGTTTTATCTGACTTCTCATATGTGATGATTCATTTTACTCTTGCTGTTTTCAGGACTCTCTCCTTCTCTTTAGCATTTGACAGTCTGATTAATATGTGTCCTGACATTGTTCTGTTTGAATTTATTCTCTTTGGAGTTCATTTGGCTTCTTTGATTTGCATAGTTATGCCTTTCATAATGATTGGGAAGTTTTCTACAATTATTTCCTCGAATAATATTCCTAGCCTTTACTCTTCCTGTCTCCTTCTGGGACACAAATGATTCTTTTATTGTGTACTTACCTGAGATCCAATTCAAATTTTCCCATCTTTTTCACCATTTTTGATTTTGTGCATTTGAATTCAGTTGTTCTGTACCCTAGTTCACTTATTCTTTCTTCTGCCTCTTCAAATCTGCTGTTGTGCATCCCTAGTATATTTTTAATTTGGTCTACAGAAACTTTCATTTCATATGATCTGCTATTTTTCTATTTATTCTTTAGAATTCTTTATTCTCTTCTAGTGCTTCTTGATATCCATTATCTTTTTAGCCAACTCATTGAAGTTATTTAGGAAATTTTTATGAACATCTTTAACTAGTTGTTCCAAATTCTATGTGTCATCTGGCTTATTAATTTGGTCATTTGGCTTGGCCATAGCTTCTTGCTTCTTCATGTGCTTTGTGATTTTTTTGTTGGTTTCTTGGGATTTGACTATCTTGAAAAGGTTATTGTGGAAATTGATTTCCATTGTTCTTCTAAGATTTTGTAGTTGCTTGGGTTTAAGTTGAATATCTTCCTTAGCACTTGGTTTGTCAGCTATTCCCAGCCGAATCAGGACTAGGGCCTCCCACAGGAGGTGCAACCCTTTTAGAAGTACACTTGGGGCTGGGCAGAGAAGCAGTTTGCTAGACTGCACTTTCCCTGTCTTCCCAGCAGATGGTGGTCTTGGGCCACCTCTTATCCACAACCTCACTTCTCAACTGCTGCAGCCTGATGGGCCAGTATTCATCCAAGCAACAATTCAGTTAACGCCACAGAGGTGCACTATATTTATGATTATGCCTTCTTTTTGAATTGACCCATTATCAGTATATAATGACTGTCTTTGTCCTTCATAATACCTTTTGATTTAAAGTCTATTTTATTCATTATTAGTATAGCTACTCCAGCTCTCTCTTGGTTACTACTTTCATGGTAGATTTTTTCCCATTCTTTCACTTCCACCCTACTTAGGTCTTTGAACTTAAGGGGAATCTCTGGTACAGAGTATAGAGTTTGGTAATGCTTTTTATTTTATTTTTTTATCCATACTACCAATCCCTTTCTTTAACTGGAGAATTTAATCCATTTATGTTTAAAGTCACTACTGATAATGCCCAACTTATCAGTATTCTATTCTCCCATCTGGTTATTTTGTCTTTGCAAGTCTTAATAAAATTTTTGTCCCTTAATTCTTCTGTTAATGTCTACTTGCATATTTATTTGACTTTTTGTATTGTACCATATTGTGGGCTTTCTAATTTTTATCTGGATATATTTTTTCATCTTTTTCCCTTGCAAGTACGATCACATTAAAATGTAACATCCTATGTATAAAACAATCATATGAATTTTAATACAACTTGACTTTAATAGGATACACACACATGTTTTTCTCTTTTTTAATGTAACCTTACCAAGATATATTTACATACCATATCATCATCAATCAGTGATTCACAGGATCATCAATAGTTGTGCATTCATCACCACAATAAATTTTTAATGCTATTTTATTGACCTATTCCTATACACCATAATATCCATCTAAAGTATACAATCAGTGGATCACAATATCATCACATAGTTGCATATTCACCACCATTTCACCATCACATTCATTTCTAGAATGTATGATACCAGAAAAAGGAAAAAAAAAGAAAACCCCACGCATCCCATACCACTTAACCCTCACCTTTATCCACCACTAGCATTCTAGTCTACCCAATTTTTCTTATTTATATATATATATTTTAAACTTTTTAAATTGTATAATATAGCAGAAATACAAAGCAAAGAAAGGAAAAAGCAATAGTTTTCAAAGCACTCTTCAACAAGTAGTTACAGCACAGATCCCAGAGTTTGTCATGGGCTACCATACCATCATCTCAGATTTTCATTCTAGCTGTTCTGGTATATATAGGATGTAAAAGGAATAAATATTTTTTGTCATCACAATCGACTTCTTTCTGTGAAAAATAACATATATACAAAAAAGTAATAAATTTCAAAGCACAGCACAACAATTAGTTGGAGAAAAGATTTCAGAGTTTGGTATGGGTTACAATTCCACAATTTTAGGTTCTTCTAGCTGCTCTACTATATTAGAGACTAAAAGAAATACCAATTTAAAAATGCATCAATTATATTCATTTGTTAAATGGTATCTTCTTTGTATAGCTCCACTATCACTTCTAATCTTTCCATCCCTCTCTTTAGGGGTATTTGAGCTATAGCCATTCTAACTTTTTCATGTTTGATGGGACCGTCAATAATGTGGGATAGGGAGATGGAACTAGCTGATGTTCTGGAGAGGCTGGGCCCTCTTGATTTCAGGACTTATCTGGTCCAGGGACCCATCTGGAGGTTATAGGTTTCTGGAAAGTTACTCCAGTGCATGGAACCTTTATAGGATCTTATATATTGTCCTAGATGTTCTTGAGGATAGGCTGGAATGGTTTAGTTGGGGGTTGGCAAGTTATGATAGGTAGCAATGCCTAACTGAAGCTTGCATAAGAGTGACCTCCAGAGTAGCCTCTCAACTATTTTAACTCTCTCAGCTACTGATACTTTATTAGTTATACTTCTTTTCCCCCTTTTTGGTCAGGATAGAATTGTTGATCCTGTGGTGCCAGGGCAGGATTCATCCCTGGGACTCAACTCCCATGTCTCCAGGGAT
This sequence comes from Myrmecophaga tridactyla, assembly GCA_004026745.1. Lineage (NCBI taxonomy): Eukaryota > Metazoa > Chordata > Mammalia > Pilosa > Myrmecophagidae > Myrmecophaga > Myrmecophaga tridactyla. The sequence goes on along the minus strand of PVIY010015233.1, from coordinate 8,767 downwards.
ACTTTCACCCCCGATGTCATGTCCCATGTAGGGGGAGGGCAATGATTTCTCTTGCAGAATTGGGATTAGAGAGAGCGAGGCCATATCTGAGCAACAAAAGAGGTCCTCCAGAAGTAACTCTTAGGCATATCTATAGGTATGCTATGCTTCTTTGCTGCCTACATAAGCTTCACAAGAGTAAGCCTCAAGGCCAAGGGCTTGGTCTATTGATTTGGGTATCCCTAATATTTGACACAGTATCAGGGAATCTCCTGATGGCAAAGTTAAATAGTTTCATATTTTTTTCTCCCATCCCTCAAGAGGTTTTGCAAATACTTTTTGATTATCTGCTTAATATATTCTAGGATGTATCCAGGCAATACATTAAGCTATACAGGATTGAAAACCCTCATTCTTATTCTGGACTTTCTGTGTTTCAACTGTCCAAATGAGCTGTTCAGAAAGGTTGAGTTAGATTATGTGCTACAGAAAATTTAGGTTCAGGACAAAATAAATCTTTCTTTCTCTGCTCTTAAAGAGCAGGTGCGGTTCTAAAATATAGACAAGGTCTTTATTACCCCCTGGGTTCTGAATTACCTGAATCCTGACCTGACCAGCTTCATTCTTATCTTTAAATACCAGGTTATAGATATATAAAATAGCCTCTCAAAATTTAGATATAGTAATTACCACTACAGACTAAATGTGTCTGCTATAAGAGCTTACAGTCTAGGCCACTGTTTTCTTATAAGCATTTTCTAAAGGTGACCATACAATAATTGTTCTTTCATTTCTGGCTTATTTTACTTCACTCAATGTCCCACATGTTCATTCACATCATTTCATGCCTCATAAATTTGTTCCTTTTGTAGCAGCACAATATTCAATCATATGTACACACCATCTTTTGCCAATTGACTTCTCAGTCAGTGCATTCTTCAGCCACCTGCATTCATTAGGCATCATGTATAATGTCTAAAGTCCAAAGTCCATCAACACTTTCAATTGCTAATCATTTCATTGTTCCCAAGAGAAAAATAAACAATAAACACATCCTCATCAAATAGGAAATTTGAACCTCCCCTTAACTCTTGTCCCTCCCCCATTATTTACCCCTGCTGTTGCTGCGGTACTGCTGATGTTTTCCTGTTAAACATAATCCTTAGCATGCAATAGCAGCTTTCTCCCTGTACCCTGAATTTAAACACTCTTTGTACATGAATAATACCTTTGAAGTAATTCTGCAAGAAGCTATTTATAATGCTAGTGTTAATCAGAGTAACACATAGGTCTATACAACCCCTTTCAATCTTGATCACCTTCAATGTAGTAATATTACTTATAGACCCACTAGAGAACCACCTTCAATTCTAACTGTTCCCTTACGTTTGAGTTCAACCTCATTAGCTAACCGTTCATCCATCTCTAGCTTCTATGTATTTCTAATTCCCCTATATTCTGTATTGTAAGCCTCTGATTTTACCTTTACCATGGTCATCAAAGTGAACTCATACAGTATCTATCCTTTTATGTCTGGCTGTTTCACTCACATTATGTCCTCAAGGCTCATCAATCTTGACATGAGATTCAGGATGTCATTTCATCTTACTGCTGCATAAAATTCCATCATAGGTATACACTACATTTTGTTAATCCACTCATCTGTTGATGAGCATCTGGGTTGTTTCTATCTTTTGGTGACTGTGAATAATGCTGCTATGAACATCGTTGTGCAAATAGCTGTTTGTGTCACTGCTTTCAACTCTTCTGGGCATACACCAAGTAGTGCTATTGCTGGGTCATAGGGCAACTCGAAATTTAGTTTCCTAAGGAAGTGCCAAACTGTCTTCCATTGTGGTTGTATCATTACACATTCTCACCAGCAGTGCATAAGTGTCCCAGTTTGTCCACATCCTCTCCAGCATTTATAGTTTCCTGTTTGTTTAATAGAGTCAATCTTATAGGTATGAGGTGGTATCTCATTTTAGTCTTGATCTGCTTTTACCTTACAGCTAATGAAAATGAGCATCTCTTCATGTGCTTTCGAGGCATCTGTATTTGCTCTTCAGAAAAGTGCTTATTCATGTCTTTAGTCTATTTTGTAATTAGGTCGTTTGCTTTTTGTTGTTGAGTTGTAAGATTTCTTTGTGTATACAGGATATCAAACCTTTGTCCAAAATGTGATTTCCAAATATTTTCTCCCATTGAGTTGGTGCCTCTTCACCTTTTTTCACAAAGTCTTTTGATGTGCAGAAGCATTTGACTTTGAGGAGTTCCCGGTTATCTTTTTTTTTTTCTTTTGATACTTGTTTTTTGGGGGGTAAAGTTTTGGAAGCTACCTCCTATTACTAGGTCTTACAAAAGTTTCCCGACATTTTCTTCTAGAAGCTTTATGATGCTAGCTCTCATATTTGGGTGTTTGATCCACTTTGAGTTAATTTTTGTATAGGGTGTAAGGTAAGGATCCTCTTTCATTCTTTTTGCTATTGATATCCAGTTCTCCCATGCCCTTTTATTGAAAAGACTATTTTCTCCAAGATCAGTGGATTTGGGGGCCTTGTCAAAAACTAGTTGACCATAGATTTAGTGGCCTATTTCTGCACTCTCTATTTGATTCCATTGATCAATACTTCTACGTTTGTGCCAGTACCATGCTGTTTTGACCACTATGGCTTTATAAAAAGTTTTAAAGTCAGGAACTGTTCGTCCTTCCACTTCATTATTTTATTTTAGGATGCTTTTAGTTATTCAGGGTTTCTTTCCCTTCCTGATGAATTTGATAACCAGCTTTTCCCAGTTTTCAAATTAGGTTGTTGGAATTTTTATTGGGACTACCTTGAATCTGTATATCAATTTGCATAGAATTGGCATCCTAACTATATTTAATCTTCCTATCCATGAGCAGGGAATGCCTTTTCACGGATTTACATCTTCTTTGATTTCTTTTGGCAATGTTATGTGTGTGCAAGTCTTTATCCCCCTAGTTAAGTTCATTCCTAAGTACTTGATTGTTTTAGTTGCTATTTTGAATGGAAGTTTTTCCTTAACTGACTCCTCAGTTAGGTCATTGCTTGCACATAGAATTATTATTGATTTTTGCACCTTAATTTTATACCCTGCCACCTTGTTGAATTTGTTTCTTAGCTTAAGTAACTTTGTTGTAGATATCTCAGGATTTTCCAGGTATTTTGTATCATGTGATCTGCAAATAATCAAAGTTTTACTTCTTCCTTTCCAATTTGGATACCTTTTATTTCTTTCTCCTGCCTGATTGCTCTAGCTAGAACTTCTAGCACAATGTTGAATAATAGTACTGACAGTGGGCATCCTTGTCTCATTCCTGACCTTAGGGGAAAGTTTTCAGTATCTCTCCTTTGAGTATGATGCTGGATATCAGTTTTTCTTCTATGCCTTTTATCATACTGAGTAAGTTACCTTTGATTCCTTTCTTTCGAAGTTTCTATAAGAAAAGGATGTTGAATTTTGTCAAATGCTTTTTCAGCATCAATTGAGATGATCATTTGATTTTTTCCTTTCAATTTCTTAATGTGCTGTATTTCATTAATTGATTTTCTTGTGTTGAACCATCCCTGCATTCCTGGTATAAACTCCACTTGGTCGTGGTGTATAATTCTTTAATGTGTTGTTGGATTCAGTTTGCTAGTATTTTAATGAGAATTTTTGCATCTATGTTCATTAGGGAGATTGGCCTGTAATTTTCCTTTCTTGTGGCATTTTTACCCAGTTTTGGTATTGAAATGATGTTGGCTTTATAAAATGACTTAAGTAGTGTTTCTTTTTCCTCAATCTTTGGAAACAGCTTGAGCAGAATTGGTGCTAGTTCTTTTTGGAATGTTTGATAAAATTCCCCTGTGAATCAAGACAGAAGATCAACAACAAAAGGCTTTTCTTTGTGGGAAGATTTTTGATGACGGATTGGGTATCTTTACTTGTGATTGGTTTGCTGAGTTCTATTTCTTCCTGAGTCAGTGTAGCTTGGTTGTGTGTTTCAAGGAATGTGTCCATTTCATCTAAGTTGTCTAGTTTGTTGGTATATAGTTGTTCATAGTATCATCTAATGATTTTTTCAGGTTTACAGCAATGCACCCCTTCTCATTTCTGATTTTGTTTATTTGCATCCTCTCTGTTTTTTTTTCTTTGTCAGTATTGTTAGTGGCCCGTCAATTTTATTAATTTTCTCAAAGAACCAACATTTGTTTTTATTGTTTCCCATTCATTTAACTCTGATTTAATCTGTTATTTCTCTTCTTCTATTTGGGGATAGTTTGCTATTCTTTCTCGTGTTCCTCCAGGTGAGATGTTAAGTCCTTGATTTTTGTTCTTTCTTGTTTCTTAATATAAACATTCAAAGCAATAAATTTGTCTCTTAGTACAGCCTTTGCCACATCCCATAAGTTCCGATATGTTGTATTCTCATTTTTATTTGTCTCCAGATAACAACTGATTTCTCTAGCAATTTCTTCTTTGACCCACTTCTTGTTTAAATGTGTATCATTTAATTTTCATATATTTGTGAAAGTTCTTATTCTTTGGTGTTTATTGATATCCAACTGCATTCCATTGTGATCAGAGAAAGTGCTTTGAATGATTTCAATGTTTTTAAATTTATAAAGACGTGTTTTGTTCCCTAGTGTATGATCCATTCTGGAGAATGTATCATGAATACTAGTGAAGAATGTATGTCCTGGTGTTTTGGGGTGAAAAGACTTATGTATGTCTGTTAGGTCTAATTCATTTATCAAGTGGTTTAATTTCTCTATTTCCTTGTTGATCTTCTGTTTGATTGTTCTATCTATAGAGGAGAGTGGTGTATTGAAGTCTACAATTATTGTTGAAACATCTATCACTCCTTTCAGTTTTACCAATGTCTGTCTCATGTTCTTTGGAGCAACTTGATTGGGAGAATAAACATTTATGATTGTTGTTTTTTCTTGGTGAATTGTGCCTTTAATTAATATATGGTGTCCTTCTTTGTCTCTTATGATGTCTTTACATTTAAAGTCTATTTTTCCAATATTAGTATAGCTACACTCCTTTCTTATGATTACAACTTGTGTGAAACATCTTTTTTCCATCCTTTCACTTTCAATTTATTTATATCTCTGTGTCTAAGATGAGTCTCTTGTAAGCAGCATATAGCTGGATTATATTTCTTAATCCATTCTGCCAATCTGTTTCTTTTTTGAAATTTTTATTAATAAAACCAATCAACATAAAATATGAACATTCTTTTTTTCTCATCATATAGTTGTATATTCATCATCATGATAATTTCTTAGAACATTTGCATCAATTCCAAAAAAAATAAAAAGAAAACAGAAAAAAAATCATACATATCATACCCTCTACCCCTCCATTTCATTTATCACTAGCATTTTAATCTACTAAATTTATTTTAACATTTGTTCCCCCTATTATTTATTTATTTTTATTCCATATGTTTTACTCCTCTGTCCATAAGGTAAAAAAAAGAAGCATCAGACACAAGGTTTTCACAATCACACAGTCACATTGTGAAAGCTATATCATTATACAATCATCTTCAAGAAACGTGGCTACTGGAACACAGCTCTACATTTTCAGGCAGTTCCCTCCAGCCTCTCTGCTATGCTTTAACTAAAAATGGGATATCTATTTAATATATAAGAATAACCTTCAGGATAACCTCTCAACTCTGTTTGCAATCTCTCAGCCATTGCACTTTATTTTGTCTCATTTCTCTCTTCCCCCTTTTGGTAGAGAAGGTTTTCTCAATCCTGTGGTGCTGAGTCCCAGCTCATTCTAGGATTTCTGTCCAATGTTGCCAGGAAGGTCCACACCCCTGGGAGTCATGTCCCCCATAGAGAGGGGAAAGGCATGAATTTGCTTGGCGTGTTGGCTGAAAGAGGGCACATTTGAGCAACAAAACATGTTCTCTTGGGGGTGACTCTTATGCCTAATTTTAAGTAAGATTAGCTTATCCTTTGAGGGGTTAAATTTCATATGAACAAATTCCAAGATTGGGAGCTCAGCCTATTGCTTTGGCTGTCCTCACTGCTTGTGAGAATATCAAGAATTTTCCACTTGGGAAAGTTGAATTTCCCCCCTTTCTCACCATTCCCCCAAGGGGACTTTGCAACTGTTCAAAATCTTCCAGGATTTATCAAGGCATCACTCTGGACAAACCTACAAAATCTCACGCCCTACTCAAGGTTTCATGTACTTATGGTGTTCAGTTAAGCTGTCCACATAAGTTATATTAAGAAATGAAACTAGTTGAAATATAAATTTTGTGTCAAAATAAGCATTTTTTGCTTTAGTGTCACACATAAAGTTTTAAAATATTAATTACCATCTATTTTCAACACCCTGCATTATTGACATTCCTTTGTTCTTCCTCATGCAAAACGTTTTTAAATTTGTACATTTAGCCACTATCATTATACACTCTAGGCATCCCTAGATTATACCATCTCAGTCTTTATCATATATCTTTCCTTCTGATTTCATTTGTGCCCCGAGGCCTCCTCCCTCTATCATTCTCACATTTAGGCCCATTCAGTGTTCTGACATTATTGTATTACAGTTAAATAGTATTGTGCCATCCGTTTCTGAATTTTTACAATCAGTACCATTGCACAGTACCTTTCACTTCCAATCACCCAATTTGTTTAATTGGTGTGTTTAGTTCATTAACCTTCAAAGTTATTTCTGAAAAGGCATTTCTTGACTCCACCATATTATATTTTGGATTTTATTTGTCAGATCTATATATTCTTTTCCATCTTTCTGTTTTTATCCTTTAAGTTACCCTTAATGGTACTCTTCAATTCTGTGCACTCCTCCAGGCCTCCCTCTCTTGTCTTTTTTTTTTTCAACTGGAAGAACTCCCTTTAGCATTCTTTGTAGGGCCTATCTTTTGTTGACAAATTCTTTCAGAATTCTTTTGTCTGTGAAAATTTAATCTCACCCTCAGTTTTGAAGGACAATTTAGCTGTGTACAGAATTCTTGGCCGGATGTTTTTCTCTTTCAGGTTCTTAAATATTTCATACCACTGTCTTCTCACTTCCATAGTGCCAGTTGACAAGTCTGAACTCATTCTTATGTGGTTTCCCTTTTATGTAGTAGATTGTTTTTCTCTTTCCACTTTCCGGATTTTCTGCTTCTCTTCAGCATTTGACATACGGATTAGTATATATCTTGGAGTAGTCCTATTTGCATTCATTCTATTTAGAGTTCACTGAGATTCTTTGATGGTATATTTATGTCCATTATAAGGGTTAGGAAGTTTTCCCCCATTATATCCTCAATTACTCTTCCTAGCCCTCTTCTCTTCTCCTTCTGGGACACCAATGATTCTTATATTTGTGTATTTTGTTGTCCATCATTTCTCTAAGATCCCATCCAAAATTTTCCATCTTTTTTTTTTTTTGCCAGTTGCTGTTTTAAGTGTTTGAAATCAGTTGTTCTGTCCTCTGGTTCACTTATTCTTTCTTCTGCCTCTTCAAATATGCTGCTGTGTGTCTCTAGTATGTTTTTTTATTTGGCCTACAGCCTCTTTAATCTCTATGATACCTGCTATTTTTCTATTTATTCTTTCAATTTCCTCTTTATGCTCTTTTACTGCCTTCTTGATCTCCTTTGTGTCATTAGCCATTCCGTTTATTTTATTTAGTAAAGTTATAGAAAATCTTTGATTAGTTGTTCCAACATCTGTGTTTCTTCTGGTGTTTTAATTTGGTCATTAGCCTGGGCTATATCTGTCTACATCATGATCTGTTTAATGATCTTCTGCTATCTTCACAGCATATAATTATCTTGATTGGTTTACTTTGTAAGCTGATTTCTCTCAATAGTCTAAAGACTTGTATTTTCAGGATGGATGTGGAGCAGAATGTAGGGTTCTGGGAAGTACACAACAGTGCAGTGATGTGTTGCATGCAGTGCAGGTATAGGCACAAGTTGAGGATGCCACACTGGTGCCTGTGAGCATGGGTGCCCAGCGGTGGGGAGGATGTGGCTGTGCAGGTGCACTGGGCTGGGCAGTGGGCCCCTGCTATGCACTGGTCTAGGGCATGGGCCCTTTTGTGAGCACATGTTGAAATAGGGCAGCAGATTGACATAGCAGTTGCCTGGGCTGGGGGTGAATGTGGCCTGTCTACACAGGTCAGTGCTTTTCCAGAATTGGGGAGGGGGGCCTGACTGCGGGTCATGTGCATGCATGAACCTGGGAGTGCTATAAACTGATGCACATGTGTCCAGAGCTCAGAGGGGACAGGGTGGGTCTACACAACTGTATGGGCTGGGGGTGTGTAGCCTGGGTATTGAGGTGAGTGCCCATAGCCTTTACGCACAGCGACAACCTGCAGGGAGCAGGAATTGGCAGGGAACTCCAGAGGAGCAGGACGAAACTGTGCTTATGCAGGAGAGGTGAGTTTGCCCACCCTGTGGGGTAGGTACTTGCATGAGGGTTTGGCAGGGCAGGGGTGCTTTGACTGTGGAGAGTGGAGGTTGGTGATGGGACTCAGGTGCATGGGGTGTGGTATGAGTCTCGGGTCATGGGACTGTGCTGGCGAGGGTAGTGCGTTCAAAGAATGTGGCTTTACTACTTCCTAGTCCCCGTCTCCCCATCCATGCCCTCCTGAGGGCTGAGGGCTTCCACGTTAAGCTGTTTGCACCAAATGGAACATTTCCAGTTTTCTCCTTCTCAGTTCCTCAGGTTTTGCAACTAGGGCTGCCTTATATGGTGCAGAAGACTTTCCCAGGTCATCTGCACCCTGAAATCAC
>PVIY010015232.1:35066-54528 GCA_004026745.1 Myrmecophaga tridactyla | reverse complement strand
ACTGGTTACATAATTATACTCTATTCAAAGCAAAAATGACAATCCAGGGTAGAATATATGTATAGCACCTCCTCTGTGCGTGTATTTAAAAGATATATACATAGGTTTGTATATGCACAGCCTAGATGGAAACTGAATAATAATTGCCCGTGAGGAGGGGAACTGAATGCTCAGGACCAGAGGTGGCAGGAAGACTTAACCATTATTAGATTTTAACCCTGTTTAAACTTTTTCTGTGTGCCTGCATGAATTATAAAGACCATATGTAAATATTGCAAGGCCCTCCCCCAAATTAAAAAAAAAACAACAGCATTAAAAGTCAGCTCCCTACCCCACAAAATCCAAAGACAAAGAATCCATCTGCAATTCATAGAGTGAGCATAGAAATTTGCCTATGCAGGAACCTCAATAAATATTTAAAAAGCAATAAATTTGAATTATTGCAGGAAGGAAGCAGATTAAGTAGATGCTTTCTGGTACTTGAACTAAACAGTTTCATGCTTGTGCAATTATTATTATCATTATTTTTGTATGATGTATGGCAGTCTCACATCTTATTATTTTTCCATGTGAGTAACCCATTCTTGCAGCACCATTTGTTGAATTTTTTTAAATTTGTACATTTGTTTTTCTTGTTTGTTTGGTTTTTGGGAAGTGCCTGGACCAGGAATCGAACCCCAGTATCCCACATGGCAGTTGAGACTTCTACCACTGAGCTACCTTCTTGTGCAATTATTTTGCCATTAGCTTGCTGATGCAAAAACTAATAGTAAAGAGACTGTACTACATAATTTGCATTTTCTGACATTAGGAAGCTTTTTTTAGTCCACAGAGATAGAATCCGTCCCGAACAAAAAGCATTTAGCAGTTTCCCCTGGCCCTTAGGGAGCCTCCCCAAGCCCATGAAAGGCTCAGGTATCACATTAACTCTGCTCTAGGTGGAAAGATGGCCCCATTATGTGGGTGACCCACTGCTATCCCTGGGTAAATCTGGCAGAGGATGAGAAGGACTCCTCTTTTTGGAAGGGAGAAAAGAACTATATTTGGTGGTAGAGCAAGCACTGGATTAAGAGACCAGCTTTCAAATCATGCTGGATTTGCCCCTAGTAATTGAGTAATTTGAATTTTGACATAATCTTGCTGAGCCTCGGTTATCCAATGTGAAGTGGGGCTAGTGACAATACATGAGATGAGACCCATGGAAGTGATCTGAGAGCCTCAATGGCCTTTAATTATACTCAAGCAGAAGATTTAGTCTCCCCTTGTCATTGGTAGGGTAGGAAACTCGTATTTTATTCTAGGGCTTGGTATGATCCAAAGCAAACCATTCTGGGCTAACCTTGTCCTGGAACAGACTGACAAATCCCAAAATGAACAAAGAATTCACGCTGAACGACAGCATTCACTGATGTGTGTAATGTACTGTCTGTGGCTCGGTTTCCTCATAAATAGGCTGCGTGAACTTTGCATGGTATGAGGACGACTAGCTGGAAGCATGTGCAAGGGTTCCACCACGTATTGTAAGTACTCAATACTTATTTGTTTCTCTCCCTTCCTCTTAAGAGTTAAGAAAAGACAAATTATTCTGGGCCAATGATATTTATCTTCAAGTCTCGTTCAACATAGTACATTTCCAGTGTTGCTGTGACCATCCTACCTCTGTGTTAGTGGAAAATGACTGACCCCATTCAAACATGAGAGCTCTTTCTACCTGGAAAGAGTTGGCCAAGCCTGACTACGTAGACAGCTATGAATTACCTACCAGAGAGTACTGACATTATTTTCTAGTTCCTGGCCACAAAATAGCCAATAAAAATCTCAGCTCACTGATGGAATTCAGGTTCTGTACATCGTCTTCTGTGGATCCTAGGCTGTTTTGCCCTGGCAGAGTCATGTTAAATTGAGATACCTTTGAGTGCCAGCAACAGAAACCCAATTCAATTTATAACAGATAGAGGGGGTTTAGGGATGAATGATTCAACAGCTAAGGGAAGACATCATATACCCAGGTTCTTTCCTTCTTTCCAATCTGCCAGGCTGAGTGCTTCCTCGTCCTGAAGCTGGTAGCAAGATGGTTGCTACACTTCAAGATGATATCTAAATGCTACAACATCCCAAGGAAGAAAGGCAAGATGCTAACTGTCATGGTCAGGTGCATGTGCCAACTTGGCCAGGTCGTGGTGCCCAGTTGTCTGGCCTGGCAAGTGCTGTCCTGTCTATTGCTGTGAAGACATTTCATGGACTTAAATCATGATCACATTGGCTGCATCAATAGCTGATTGTATTTGTAGTTATCTAAGGGGAGCGTCTTCTGCAATGAGTGAACTTAATCTAATCACTGGAAGGCCTTTAAGGAGGAGTCAGAAGAGACAATCACTTTTCCTGCTTCAGCCAGCCAGCCCCTCCTGAGAGTTCGTTGAGGACCCTCATCAGAGTTGCCAGCTTGTGGCCTGCCCTACAGACCAAAGATTCTTATATCCCCACTGTTGCCCAGCCAGCCTCTCCAGAGAGTTCATTAAGGACCTTTATTGGAGCCACCAGCTCACAGCCTACCCTATAAACTTTGGACTCTACATCCCCATGGTTAAATGAGACACTTTTATAAATTTTATATTTACAGATATTTCCTGTTGATTCTGTTTCTCTAGAGAACCCTAGATAATACACTAACTTTCCCTAGTTTCATCATAGGAGCAAGGAAACTCTGCAGAAGTTGCTCAATAGACTTCTCATGTCATAGTAGCCAGAGTCATTTCACACGCAAGCTCCCATGGCCAAGAGCCACATCAAGGGCAAATCATGGCAAAAAGCACGGGTTATCTGGGAAACTAGGGATTGGAATGGATATTAGGTAGCAATGAATGCATCTACTACATTATCAGCATGTAAATATGGTACTCTGCCTCTGCCTCCTGGTGCTTGTAGCTTTGAACAATCCCTGCCTCAGTCAAATAAGACAAAAGTGATGGGATATTACTCCCTGGTTGAGCAATATTATATAAGACTCGGTTTTGCTAGCAGTCTTGTTCCAGAGACCCTCCTAGTTGGCTTGGTGAAGTAAGCAGCCATGCTGGGAAGGCAATGAACTTGGGGTGGCCTCTAGGACCTGAGTCCAGCCTCCAGCCTCCAACCTGCAAGCAGTGGGGTCCTCAGATTTACAACTGCAAGGAATGAATTCTGCCAACCACCAGAGTGAGTTTGGAAGCATGTTTTCCCCCATCAAGACTCCAAATGAGAAGGTGGCCCGGCCAACACCTGGGTTGAAGTCTTGTGAGACCCTGAGTAGAGAAGCCACCTAAGCCATGCCCAGACCTGGGACCCAAAGAATCTGTGAGAAAATACATGTATGTGTTGCTTTAAGCTACAAGTGTATAATGATCTTTTATGCAGCAATAGAAAACTAACGCAGTCACAGTATCCTTCTTGTTTTAATGAGGTTGAAAAGAAATCTAATTTTCTTAACTGTTTGTGCCAGTTACGGAGAGAATAGCTTTGCCTGGAGAAATCAGTTTGAAAGTGTTCAGGGAAGAGGGAATCTTTCCCCAAGGGCCGGGTAGGAGCAGGTGCCAAATCCTCAGAGGAGGTGGGAAGCCGCTCTCCATAAAATGTGGAGAAGAATTTGGAGAATCCAGGGCACGGGGGACAGGAGGTGGTAAGGAGGGAGCTGAGAGAAAGAAAGAGGGAGGAGAGTCCCTAAACGGTGGTGGGTGAATATGTGCTGGTTTATGAACCACCCCAAAGCTTTAGTTGGGCGCTTATGGATGTGTCAACAAAAAAAGGGGCCAAGTTCGACTTCTGGGTTGGCTGGATACAGAAAGATGAAGAGCCCAGGAGGCAGGAGGTCTTGGAGTATAAAAACTCCCCTAACCCCATGTCCTCAGTCTGGTGAAGTGGGAGTTGGCAGAAATCTAGAGGAGAATCAGATTTTCATCGTCTATGGAACTGGGGTCCCAAGTAATCTTACCTTCATTTAAAGAGATTCCTGGACTCCTAAGTGACATCGCCATAGGAAGAGACTTCCCAGGGTCTGCCCGCAATTTCTCAGACATAACAGTATTTCTAGGAGAGGCTGCTTCCTCCAAAACATTCTGCAAAATGGTCAATTCCCATTTTCCTGAGAATAGCATCACTACTGTTTTGTGAACCTGCGACACCATTATTTAACTGTGTTTTGTGTCTCGAAGTATACAGTGGCAAAGAGAAAACAGTTTGGAACTTTGCTTCTTTGGGTGGAAAAACAATCTTTCCAGATTTGGTCAGGGCTGAAAAGTCCAGCTTGGCTGGAGAGAAAGCTGGATGCTGTGAGATATCCTGGGTGCACTTTCAAACAGGGCATCTTAAGGCTTCATTTCCAGCTCAGAGGAGCCTGCAGGGACTCTCCTATCCCCAAACCCAGCCACCAAGCCAGCAAATCCAACTGTCTTGAACTAACAGTTTACATTTTCTTTTATAAAGCCCTCTAGTTCAGATCCCTTAATTGACTCATTTTCTTCTGACATTTAGGCAGAAAGAAAATTGGTTTTCCAATGGGGGAGAGAAGCAGGGCTTATTAAATGATCTACAGCTCAATTCAGAGCATATCCTAATTGGTAGAAAAGTAGCATCCTCAGAAGTAGAAAGGGGAGCGGGGGAAATACCATCATTCTCGCACCTAGAAAGATGGCTTCTACACAGATGACTGATTTTCTTTCCCTCCTTCCTTTTTGGTTGATTGTATGCCAGGCATTGGGTCTGCAGAATATTTGAGTGAGAATGGTTTTAGAGACCACCTCACCAGATTGCCGGATGGAGAAACTGAGACTCAGAGAAGTGAGGCGACCTGGCTGAAGACACGCAACTTTGTGAGTGTCCAAGTTGACTGGGTTCTGGGCCGTGGGGCCACGTCACGACTGCTTTGGGCCATCCTGGGCTTGCACGCTGGGTGCTGTGATGACCCACATCTCTGTGCTTGTTTCCTCACCTGCTGAAGGGTGTAATAACGGGACCTAATTTGTCAGTGGTTTTGGGGGTTGCTCTGAAGAAGAACTTTCCCCTGCTCCAAGCTGACCCCACACCCCAGACAATCTGGTCAATCGATCCACTTCTGTGTCAGCTTTTTTTTTTTGTTAATGCTGTATGGCGGGGGTCACATTTCATTCTTTTTCCTATGACTATCCCATAATTGCAGCACCATTTGTTGATTTTGTGTGTGTGTGTGTGAAGTGCAAGGGCCGGGAACCTGGGTTTCCCGCATGGCAAATGAGAATTCTACCACTGAACTATCCTTGAACCCGCTGCATCAGCTTTTTAAGACTATAGCTTTATTTATTTATTTGTTGTTTGTTTCCCTCCTTGGAACCAAAAAGGTTTTCTAAGGTATTCTAGTTCTGCATGGCATGGAATTCGAATAAGGACAGAGAAATGTTGTGGCCAGGAGATTCATTGCACCCTAAAATAATACAGAATCAACAGCAACTGCAAAACAACGGACTTTCTTTGAGACGGGTGGCAAAAGCTAACTGCTCTAGGGTTCTGATTTCAGATTCTCGGGATCAGTGGCTAAACCTCTGTGTACCTGGAGAGAAGAGCCTGGCTCCACAGGTCAGCCAGGACGGTCCAGCTATTAAAATCACTTTGCCAATTACTTTATTAAAACTCAATGCCATATCACACTGAAAAGTAATCCCCAGAGCCATGGTCTCTGGCATGCTACAAAAGATGGACTTAGTGAAGAAGATTCTGGATCCAAATGCGTTCTAGGCTCACCATTTCATCTTGACATTTAGTTGCACAGGTTTACCTTTAAGGGATCAATACCACTGGGCTCCTCTCTTCTGTTTTGCTTTTAATCAGAATTTCCTTCTTGATATCAGCTGCAAAGGGAAGTATTAGCAGCTGTGTTCTTATGCAATAACTTTGGAGTCAGACCTAAGTTTGAAATCTGGCTGTGCCATTATAGCTGTGTGACCTAACACACATTTCTTAACGTCTCTGTGCTTGTTTCCTCACCTGCTAAAGCTTGGTAATAACAGGACCTAATTCATTAGATGTTTTATGAGGATGAAATGGAATCATCTGCAGAAGTGGCTTAGGTGGTGGTGATTTGGTAAATATTTAGTAAATATTGATTCCCTTCTTGGAGACCCCCAGACAGCCTGTTGGGTTCATGGACTTACAGCTGAAACTTACCTTGGAATATTTTTCTACCAGGGCTTCAAAAGCTTTAACTGGGCTAAGAGGTTCCCTGGGGAACTTACTAAAATGGCAGATTTCCAGATTCTACCTCCAGAGGATCTAATGTAGCAGATTTTGGGTGGGTCTGAGGCTTTTCTGCATTTTAATCAGCATCCCATGTGATGCGGTTGCAAGAAGGTGCATGAAACTCACTTAGAGAAACCATGACTGTGAGAGGGAAGGGGTCAGACCATGTCCTCCTGGTTCACTGTGTCTTCCCAGGAGAGTTTGTGGCATGTGGGCTCACCCCTCATCTTTCAGATAAAACAAAATAATCTAGTCCCGGGGCCCCAAGTTTAAATAGTTATGTGGCATGAGAGAAGCAACCTGTGTGGAGATACTATTATAGTAATGCTTCTTGCAGAGGCAGCAGCTGCTACTCAGCTCCCGCCAATGTCTGCCATCTTGGACGGCAGGCCCAGTATTGCCAGATCTTCCAGGTTTGCGAAAGAATCCCAAAATCTAGACCTTAACACCCAATTTCCTGATATGAAAATGTTGGACATAATTTCCAAGAAATGCTTTTTAAAACTCAAAATAGGGTGCACGGGTAGTTCAGTGGTTGAATGCTTACCTTCCATGTGGGAAACCCGGGCTCAATTTTCAGACCATGCAGCACCCCCACCCCCCAAGAAAACCACCTCAGAATACTCGTGTGAGACCAAAAACCATGTCTGTAGGCCCAAAGCAGCCCAAGGGCTGCCAGTTGCTCATCTTGGGGTTGGCACCCCCATTCTCATCTGACAGATGAAGAAATTGGGGAACAGTGAGGGGAGGAGCCACAGTGGGTAAGGAGTCTCTGAGGCAGGATTGGACTGTGTGTTTGCTTGGTAATGATTGACATCTTTTCCGAGGTCTGGAGAGGCAAGGTGAGGCTTCCAGAAGCCTCTGCAAGGCTCCTCCTGAAGATATCAGGTTGCCTTCCTCCCAGGTAGGTCTCCTGATTTCCCCCACCAGCTGGGAGCCCAGGAGAAGGCCCCCAGCGGGAGGCGAGGAGTTCAGTGACAAGGAGCAGTCAGACGGCCTCCTGGGCCCAGACAAAGCCCGAAGCGGGGCTTACTCATCACCCGCTGCCACCTTCTCTTTTGATGTTCTGATGTTCCAGTCCTGGCAACTCGGGAAGCAGCGGCACCAGGCTGCTTGCCCCAGAGGCCTCCTCACACCAGAACGGCTCTTGGCAGGGCCTTCTGGGGACTTCAAAGGTGAAAAATTGCCCTGGGAGAGTTTGCAGGAGGCACCTTTCCAGTATGAACAGCAATGAGGGGAGAAGTGAGCTCAAAGGGGTGTCAAACTTTGGCTACGGGAAAATGACCAATCGGGGCCCAGTCTTGGCCACATGGTCAACTCCTATCAGGGCAAGTGTGAAGGGTGAGTCTGGGCTCTTGGTGCCACCCAAAGAGAGCATGGAGAGAATCAAAAGGTTGTCTTACTCTTCTTACCTCCTCCAGGTCTAACCAGGATACTGCTGAGTAAGCGTTTCTCACGGTCTCCTAAGTCCTTGGTCCTTTGTCATTGTTTCTTGGGTCTCCTCAGGTCCAGTCCCGCCTCCAAGGACGAGGCGCCATTGCGTTCAACCTGCAGAGAGCCCGGGATTGCATGAGGGCAGGGCAGCCAGCCAAGCGCTGGTGAATGTCTTCCTCCTGGGATGCTCCAGGCGGTGCCCAGAAAAGGGGAAGTGAAGTGTGGGCTGATCAGCTAATGATTTATTGCCCAGTCCTTAGACCTGGCACCTGTGGCACCAGCTGCAGCCGCGCTGTCTGCAGAAACTTCCCAGCGGGCATCAGGGAGCACTCACGTGAGGTGGGAAATCAGGCTCCCAGCTGCCAGCCTGGCCCTGCCACCGCCACTGCTGCCCTGGCTGCCCAGAAAAGGCTGCTTTTGTCTGTTTGTTTTGTTCCTTCAAAGCAGGCGCAGGCCAGGGAGGAGTGGTCTCATGATGGCTTGGGGGAGTCTGTGGAATGACCAGTTGGCTCCCAGCTCTGGGGTCTGCTCCAGGCTGTCAAAATAGACTAAGGGCCGGTATTGAACATCTAGACCAAAAGTTGGTCACCAACCAGTCACCACCAAGTTTAAAACTAATTAATTGGGGGTGCAAAGGTAGTTCAGTGGTGGAATTCTTGCCTGCCATGTGGGAGACCCAGGTTCGATTCCCTGTCCATGCACTTCCCCCCAAAAACAAACAAGCAAAAAAAAAAAAAATTAACAAATGGTGCTGCAATAACAGGATACTCACATGGAAAAATAATGAAATGTGGCCCCACCATATAGCATACTGAAAAAAAAAAAACCAAAAACAAAAAACTAATTAATTGATTACAGAAGTGGTAGGTGCATATGCTAAAATTTTCAAATTGGCTTAAAACAAAAACTGTTTCTCTCCATCTCCAATCTTACCCCCAAGAAATAAACAATGTCAAGTGTTCCCTGTTCTAGAAAACATATATATATATTTAAATGCTATTGAAAAAATGAGCTCTAACTAGGTAACCTCTTCTTCAGCTTCTTTTTCCTTTAACATATCTTTCTGATGAGCTATCTTTTTCATTTTAGCAGCTACACAGCATTCTATTATATGAGATCTACTGTGATTTGTTAATCAGTGGATGATCTTTTCAATTGCTCTAGTCCTTCACTTTTATGATTGACAATGGACAATTGTGTCCTGTATGGTGGGTTACTTAGACTATATCTCTTACAGTTGTGTTCTTATAAGCACATGCAAAATTATCTTGATAATGCTTTGAGGAAGGGCTTATGATACCTATTTTACAGATGCAGATTATAAAGTTCAGATACATAAAGTGATTTGCTTCATAAAATGATTTGCTTCAGGTCACCTATCTGGAACTTGGAACAATCACCATTCAACTGGTGTTTATTCAGCAGATGCTTATTCAATATCTACTGCTGCCCTTTTCAGGAACACTGGATAAACGAAGCAGCTCAGCTCCTGTCCTCTCTATGTTTGCAGTCTGGAGGAGGAGCATGCCTATTTTCAAATTGTTCTAAGTGCTTCGAAGGATAAACCAGGGTGCTATAAGAGAGAATAACACGGGGACTGAATTTAGGCGTGGGCAGCCTCCAGCAATACATACATTTAAAGTGAGATGTGGAAGAGAGGCAGGGGTTAGCAGGGCAGAGAGCGAGGAGTGAGAAGGTCTCTGGGAGAGGGAGCAGCATGTGCAAAGGCCCTGAGTGGGAAAACTTCCACTAGTGCTGTTCAAGGCCCAGTTAGGAGATCGAAAGCATGGCTGGCAAGTGGTGAGCAAGAAGGAGAGTGGATGAGATGAGGTGAGCAGGGCGTATGGGGCCCCAAGGACAATGGAAAGGGTTTCCACACTTGTTCAGAGCTGTGGGAAGACACCACAACAAGAAGACAGTTTAATGTCTCAGCCACCTGGTTGAGCCCGGAATAAAGCCAAACCCAGCTTCCAGCAGGTCTTTAATCTCTTAGAAGATGATCATCATGAAAATAATAAGAGTCAACACTCACTGCATGTGTACTATGGGCCACCCACTGTGCTTAGTGCTTTTCCTTTTCCCTATTTTCATCCTGATAGCAATCTTTTGAAGTAAGTACTGCTGCTCTCATCCACTTTTATAGGTGAAGAAATTGACGACTGAGAGATTAAGTAACTTGCTTAAAGTCATGCAACTAATTAAGTATCATTTGTCTTAGGCTACAAAACAAGTCTAAATCGATTTAGAAGGATCAAAATAATACAAAGGATGTTTTCTGACCACATTGGAATTCAACTAGAAACTACCACTAATCAGATATCTAGAAAAAACCCCAATATCTGGAAATTAAACAACTCATTTCTAAGTAATCCATGGGGTAAATACAAAGTCAGAAGGGAGGTTATAAAATATTTTGGACTGAAAGACAAAAAAATACAGCACATCAACATTTCTGGGATGCAGCTAAAGCAGTGTTTAGAGGGAAGGTTATATTTTTAAATGCTTATTTTAGAAAAGAAGGAATATCTAAAGTCAGTGACTGAAACACTCCGCCTTAAGAAAATGGAAAGGGAAGAGCAAAGTAAACCCAAAGTACGTATAAGGAAGGAAATAATAAAGACAAGAAAAGAAACTACTGAAATAGAAAACAAAAAGATGATAGAGAAAATTAGCAAAGTCCAAGTCTGTTTCTTTGAAAAACTCAATGAAATCAGCAAATCTCTATCTAGACTAATCCAAGAAAAAAAAGTTATGAACCACCAATATTAGAAATGAAAAAAGGGATTATCACTAGAGTTCTATAGACATTGAAAGGATAAGAGAATACTATGACTAAATTTTAGCCAACAAATTAGATCGTCAACAAATGTTTTGAAGAATAAAATTTATCAAAATTGACAAAGAAACAGAAAATATGATCAGCCTTATGCATGTCAAAGAAACTGAATTCATTATTGAAAAATATTCTCCTGAAAGAAAACTCCATGCCCAGATGGTTTCACTGGTGAATTTTAGCAAATATTTGAGAAAGAAATAACACATATTACATAAATATTTTCAAGAAATAAAGAAGGAAGGATCACTGTCCAATTTTTTTCATGAGTCCTCTATAACTCTTATCCCAGCATCTGAAAAGACATTACAAAAAGCAAAGTTGCAGACCAATATCCTTCATAAATATAGACACAAAAATTATGAAATAATAGCAAACTGACCGCAACAACATATAAAAATGATAATACAACAAGATAAAGTAGGGTTTACTTTAAGAATGAAATGCTGGGCCACGGTGGCTCAGCAGCAAGAGTGCTTGCCTGCCATGCCAGAGGACCCGGGTTTGATTCCCAGTGCCTGCCCATGTAAAACAAACAAACAAACAAACAAACAAAAGAATGAAATGCTGATTTAATATTCAAAATTGGTCTGCCAACCTAATTCAACAAACAGACAGAATAAAGAAGAAAAAATATAAGAGTACTTCAATAGATGCAGAAAAAACATTTGACAAAAACAAACAATTCTACCCATTCACAAAAGCTCTTGGCAAACTAGGAGTATAGAGAATTTCCTCAAACTGCTAAATGGCATGTTTGAAAAGCCTACACATTAATGATGAAAGATTGAACTGTTTCTGTTTGAGTTGAGGAAAAAGGCAAGGAGTCCTGCTTTCACCACTTCTACTCAATATTATTCAATTATTATTCTGGATGACCTAGTCATTTCAGTAAGGCAAGAAAAAGAAACAAAGAACATAAAATTTGAAAAGGAAGAAATAACACTATTCCTTCTCCCAGATGCTGTGATGTTTTATGTACAAAGTCCAAGGAAGTCTACAAATCAGCTTCTAGAACTATTAAATGAATTGAACAGGTGGCAGAATGCAAAGGTAATAAATGTACAAAACCCAGTTGCATCTTTGCATGCTAGCAATGCATGATTCATGAAATTAAAGAAACAGTTCCATTTATAGTAGGACTAGAAATATTAAATAGCTAGGGAAAAAATATAACATGAGACCCCAGGACTTCTACATTGAAAATTATAAGACTTTGCTGAAAGAAATTAAACAGAACCTACATAAATGTAAAAATATACCATGTTCATGGTTTGAAAGACTCAATATTGTTAAGGCAGCACTTCTCCCCAAACTGATCTGTGTATTTGACATAATTCCAATAAAAATTCCACAGGGTTTTCTAGAAATTGACGAACCATTCTAATACTTAAGTGGAAATAAAAAGAGTGTAGAATTTTTTTTAAAGCATTTTTTTAAAAAAGACACAGTTGGGTGAATTAATCCACCTGATTTCAGGATTTACAATGAAATTACAGTGATCAAGATAGTTTGGTACTAGTGAAAAGATAAACATATAAATTGGTGGGACAGATTAGGGTGTCCAGAAATAGACTCACATGTATTTAGTCAATTGATTTTTTTTGTATGCTTGTATGGTGGGGGTCACATTTCATTCTTTTTCCATGTGACTATCTCATTATTGCAGCACCATTTGTTAAATTTTTTTGTTTCGTTTGTTTGTTTTGCTTGTTTGTTTGTTTTGGGGGGGAAGTGCATGGACAGGGACTCGAACCTGCGTCTGGGAATTGAACCCAGGCCCTCTTCATAGCACGCAAGCATTCTACCACTGAGCTACTCTTGCACCTCCAAGTTAATCGATTTTTAATATAGGTACCACGGCAACTCAGCGAGGAAAGAAAAGTCTTTCCTACAAAAGGTGCTAAATATCCATGTAGGGAAAAAAAGTCAACATCAGAACTCCCTCCTCATCATACATAAAAATTAATTAAAAATGGAAAAACGGATCATAGGTCCAACTGTAAATTCTAAACCTATAAATTTCTAAAAGAAACCATAAGAGAGTATCTTCTCAACCTTGGAGGAGGCAGGGCTTTCTTAGATGGAACACACCAAACAATGAAAGGAAAGAAAAATGATACATTCAACTTCAATTAAAATAAGAATCTTTGGTTCCTGTGAGACACCATTAAAAAGTGACAAGGCAAGCCACAGATTGGGAGGAAATGTTTGCAACATATATGTCAGAAAAAGCACTTGCATTCAGAATATAAAGAACTCTGATAATTCAATAATAAGAAGACAAACAACCCCGTGAGAAAATGGACAAAATATTTGAACAAACACTTCTCAAAAGGGGATCTCAGGATGGCTCATAGCCCTTGAAAAGGTTCCCTGTACCATTAGTCATCAGGGAACTCAAATGGAGTAACAGGAGATTCCCACTATATACCCACATAAATGGCTAAAATTGGTAATTTGCTGGTCAATATTTAAGAACTAGTTCCGGGTGGTGTGGGAGTGGAAGCAGCCTCATAAGTAACATTTGCCAATTTCTATGGTGTAAATATTCTCACCATGACCAATTTCAAGGTAGCAACACGATGTCACCGAACCCTGGAGCTGGGAAGAGATGTATACAATTGACTTTCCCCAAAAGGCAGACTCCTGCACACTACTGGCTAAAATTTTTTAAACAGACCATACCAAGTGTTCGTGAGGATGTGGGGCTACCAGAATTCTCATACACTGGCTGCTGGCAATGGAAAATGGTAAAACCAATTTGCACAAATGATTTGACAGTTTTTTTTCCCTTTAGTATGCTGTGTGGTGGGTTCACATTTCATTTTTTTTGCCATGTGAGTATCCCTTTATGGCAGCACCATTTATTGAATTTTTGCTTGTTTGATATTTGTTTGTTTGTTTGTTTTGGGAAAGTGGATAGACCAGGAATCGAACCCAGGTCTACTGCATGGCAAGCGAGAACTGTACCACTGAACTATCCTTGCACCCCAGATAGTTTTTTTAAAAAGTTAAATATCACCTACCATATGGCCCATTTGTTCAACTCATAAGTACACTCTAATACACAAATGTTCATGGCAATGCTGTTCATAACCCCAAATTGGAAAGAACCCAAATGTCCATTTAACAGATGTTTGGGTGTTCAGATGCCCTAGTCATGCAGTGGAATATAACTCAGCCACAAAAAAGAACAAACTGTTTATATATGACCAACACTAATGAATCACAAAATCATTACCCTTAGTGAGAGAAGCCAGATGAAGAGCACATGCTATTTGATTCAATATATTAAGTTCTAAAAGAAATTGCAAACTAATCTATAGCGACAGAAGACACATCAGTGCTGCCCTGTGCTGGGAGTGGAAGGAAGGATGGATTACAAAGAAGCACAAGGTAATCTCTGACGGCCAGGAAAAAGTTTACCTTAATCATTGAGATGGAGTCATGGCTGCATACATAGGTCAAAACTGATCAACTTGTACACTTTAAATAGGAGTTTTTTCCCTCTACTTCAGTGATACCTCAATAAAGTTGAAAAATATTTTTAAAATGTAAACTTCATGGCTTTATCCAAAAGCTCAGTGATGGTAGAACTAGGAGGTGGAGGTGAAGGAGATCTGGGTTTGCAGTTTAACAAGCTCTTCAGGTGATTTCTGTAAAGTGTGAGAACCATTGAAGAAGAACCCCCCCACACACACACATTTGAGCATATGTGACAAGTTTAATTTTCAAGGTTGGTAAGGGAAAGTGTGTGTGTATCCTTCAAAGTGAGGCTTGAGGAGTTTTTTCCCTCAAATGGTAGCATTTGTGTTTTCTAAAAGTTTTAGCTTTCGCTGGATGATCTCATATGCATGAAGGTTTGCCAGAAATTGCTCGGCTAGGAGATGGCAAATTTGGAATATTTGACTCAGTGCAGCTGAAAGCTCCCAAGCTAGATTCAGAGCTCCCCTCCACCACTTCCTAGCTGGATAACCTCCTGCAAGTGTCTCTCTGTATGGGTTATCTACTGCTGTGTATCCAAGCCACTCCAAGACATTGTGGCTTAAATCCACAGCCGTGATTCATTTTGCTTACGATTCTGCAGTTTGGCAGTGAGCTATTCTCTGCTCCATGTAGAGTCCAATGGGAATGCTCTTCTGGAGGATGATGGACCCACTTTCTGAGTTGACTCTCTCACCTGGCCGCTGACTCTCACCTGGGAGCTTGGCCAGCACTGTGGATCGGGTCTTCTGTGCCTCCACTTATAGAATCTTTCCAGGCGCTGTTGGTTTGCGCTTCCTTACAGCATGGTGGCTGAGCTCCAACAGTGGGCTTGGAGTCAACCAGGCAGAACTCATATCCCCCTTTAAGATCTAACCTCAGAAGTCACAGCATGCCACCTGGCTCATCTGACCAACTTCATCCTTTAATGCCCTTCCTCATGTTCCTTCTTTTCCAGGTGTGCTGGTCTTTCAGTTCCCTAAGACTCTAGATGTGTTCCCATTTGAATATGTCTGCACCTGCTGTCCATACTAATTGCAGACCTCCGCATGGCTGCCTCCCTCTCTCCTCATTCAGGAGCTTCCGTTGAATATCATCCTCTCAGACAAGTTTCCTTATTGCTCTCTTGCCTTTCTCTACCTGCAACTCTCCCCAGCACCATGCAATAGAATTTTCTGCAATGACGGAGAGATCCAATACACAGCCATTAGATATGAGCCTGTTGAGTACTTGAAATGTGGCAGTTGTCCCTGCAGATCTGAATTTTAAATTTTATTTAATTTTGCTTGACTTAAAGTCAAATCTCAATAACTACCATATTGGCGACCACATCAGTGAGCATAGCTCTATCCTATTGTCCTGCTTTGTCTTCTTCAGAGCAGCCACCACTATTCAAAATTATCCATATTCATTTTTGTGTTTTCAAACTCAAAATAAAAAAATAAAAAGTTGCAAGAATAGTAGAATGAGCCCTGGTGTATCCTTCACCCAGATTAATTAACATTTTGGCAAGTATGCTTTATCTTCTAAGTGGGCATATATAATTTGGGGGGGAGTGGACTGTGGACTGAACCATTTGAGAGTTAGTTGTGGATATCATAGCACATCACCCCTAAATAGGTCAGCATGCATCAGCAAAGAACAAGGATGCTCTCTACATAACCACAGGGCCATTGCCAGTCCAATCCTATTAGCTGATAGGGATATCTTACGATTGTCTAATATATGGTCCATATTCAAATTTCACAAATTGTTCAAATAATATCCTTTCTGGCAATTATCCTCCTCCACCCCCAATCTGGGATGTAATCTGGAATCATGTATTGTGTTTATCTCATCTCTTTAGTCTTCTTTAATCTACAACAATTCTTAGCCTTTCTTTATGTTTCATGACTTGACATTTCTGAACAGCACAGGGTGGCTATATTTATAAAAATATATAATAAAAGTAGAATATAGATATAATTATAAATTTATAATTTGCTAATTAGCATTTTTATTAGTGCATTTGTAGGCTCACAGAACAATCATGAAGAAAGCAGGGTTCCTATATACTCCCCACCCCCTCACCCACAGTTTTCCTTATTATTAATGCTTTGCATCAGTGTGATAACTTTGTTACAATGATGGACCAGTATTATTATAATATTAACTACAGTCTATAGTTTACATTAGGGTTCACTTTTTGTGTTGTAGAGTTCTGTGGGTTTTTCACGTTTTATTTTTATTCTGGTAACATATATACAACATAAAATTCCCCCCTTTTCACCGTTCTCAAGTATACAATTCATTGGTGTTCATTATATTCACGATGCCACGCCACCCTCGCCCCAGTCTGAGCCCCACTGGGTCTGTGCTGCCTGGGCATCCATTTCGCCAGGGCCTCTTGGCCTTTGCTCCAGCCCTTTAGCCCATTTCTATGCCCTGGCCTCAAGGTGTATCAGTCACCTCCACCCAACCATCACCACCCACACATCCCACATGCCTCACCTAGCACCCACAGTGGCCCCAAAGGAAGAGCCACCCTTCCCTCCTACCCTGAGACCTCTAAACCCTTGCCCTCTTGCTTTAAATTCATCAATCCTTGACTCTCATGAGAAACTTACTAACCACCAAACCTGGTCTACAATAAAATGGCATGTCCCCAGGTCCCTCTCCACCTGCTGGTTGAGCTTCCAAGTTACTCATGGCCTAGCCGATGGTAGGCGGCCAATAATTAGTAGCTATGACTGTTATGTAAATGTTCTCATTTCATCTTTCCAAGTCATTCTTTGAGCTATTTCTGTTTGTAGATGAGGAAACAGATTCAGAGAAGTTAAATAAATTGTCCATAGTCACGGTGCTAAAGCCCAAATAGGAACCCCTGCCTTTCTAGTCTGTGGTGTCACTGTTGAACCCGACAGTCACAAAGTCTCATTCGTCTGCAAGACATGGGTCACTTCTAAACCCCCTGCCCAGGGTAGGCAGAGAGAGTCTGCTCAGCCAGGCCATACACAAAGGGCTCCACTCATGTGCTTATCTGTGGTTTCCCTCAGGCCCCAACTTCACCTTCCACTATAACAACCAAAGCCTCTCCAGGAGTTTTGCACAGGCTATTCCCTCTGTCTGCAATGCTCTCACTTCAGATACTCACATATTCCACCCCTAATTTAACTTTGAATTATCTCCCTCATGACTTTATGCAAATAAGTGAGGCCACCTTACTTAAAACTGAAATTTACCCTCACCATCCATCCCCTTTACTTTTCTCCACAGTATTTATCACCATCTAACACTGTATCAGTTACATATTTATTTTTATCGTTTATTGACTTTCTTACCTCGCTAGAATATTATCTCCATCGGATCAGAGATTTCGGTCTTTCTCAATCACTGTTGTATTCCCAAGCACTTAGAAAAATGCCTGCACATAATACTAGGTCAATAAATACTTGTGGGCTAAGTTTGTAGGAAATGATCAAAATTATCAATGTTATCAAGTCATTCTGATGTTCAAGTCCCTCTGGAATTTGATCCATTTCAAAGCCAAATTCCCATCATTTTACTTCTAGCCCAAGGCCTCCAGGTATAGCCTGGGTTTCTTCCCTTAGAAGATGGCCTATCTTGCCTTAGAGCCTGCTTCTCAATGTGAGATCTGTGAACGGGGGCAAAACCTCACCTAGGAGCTTGTAGAAATGCAGAATTTGGGGGGCCCATTAAGACTGATTGAGGGAGACTACATTTCTGCAAGACTCCAGAAGACATGAAGACCGGAGAAGCGCTACTTAGCTGGCTTGGTTTCTTTGACCCTGGGATCTCTCTGTCTTCCAGCTCCCCAAATATTCATCACCAGTTCTCCCCCTACCTTCTGACTCATTGAAAGGCTCTTTCTTTTGTCAGTTTGCATCACTGAAAGCATTCACTCCTTCTGCACTCTTTGTTTCTGCTGCTCTGGGGGAGTTTCCCACATTCTTCTGACTTTTCCTGAGTAATAGCTGTGCACTTCTCTTATGGTAAGCTTTGTGAGAGCAAGGCTTTACCCTATGTAAGTCTAGCTCCCACTGCCCCCACCAGCTTTAACTTAATTAGGATCTGTCCTAGGAACAAATGGAATAATTCTATGCCTTTGTCTCCTTTGTTTATTGTAAGGATCTAGGGATGTTTAACGCAGCATTGGTTTAATCGGTTCTGAGGTCTTCAATTGTATGCTTCCCAAAGGCATGGCCATTCTATCTTAGCTCTTGCACAAGGCCAGGTACTCAAACTAACTTAGATGTTATTCAGTGCATATTCAGAGTAGTTCAAGGGCCAGTCTCCAGGACATAAATATGATCCTGACAGATTCCTATAAATAATCTCACAGCCTTGCAGAGGAGACAGACAGTTACTCAGGCCCATGGACAGGAGTCTTCATTCCACTGATCACCCGAATCAGTGAAAACATTCTACATGTTCACCCACGGGAATAAAAAAAAAAGCAATTCATGACACAACCACAGCGTGAAATTCCATGTAGCAATCTTTAAAGAGAATAAGATCAATATAGAATTACTGTTAGGGAAAGCTGTCCAGGACAGTTTGAGTGAAAAAAAAGCATGTTGCAGGATGTGATATGTGCCATTTGATATTGGTTATATGTTAAATATAGTCATGTTTATATTTAATGAAAGAAAAAAAGGATCAGAAGGACAACAAATTAATAACAGTGGTCATGAGTTCATGAGTGACTTTAACTTTGTCCCTATTTTTTTTTTAATGTGGAGATTGTATGTATGCACGTATGCATTATGTGTGGAATTATAGAAGTTATAATAAATTAAAATATAACACTATTAAGTTAATTTAAGTTTTAAAAAATTAAATGGGCAAGAGCAATCAACTTTGCCAGAACTGGGAGGAAGGAGATGTCAGTAGCTTTGGAAACAACTTCACGCATCTTTCAGAATGGTTCCCATTTTTATAGATGGTTCCATTGGGACTGGAAGAGGTGAAACCACTTACTTAGAGTCCCGTAGTTACTCAATAGGGAAGGTCGGTTGGAGCAGAAGTGCCCCAACTAAATACTAAATAAGAAACAATCCCTGCATGAGGGAGGACAAGAGAGGAAAGTCTGCCCAACTGAGGAGTGGCCAACTCTATCTGTCCCAGTGTGCGTGGGTCCCATCTGCATTAACCTTTTTAAAATAGGGGCTTGTGTCCCCCTGTTCCAACACTCCCTTTTCTGGGATGATGGAGACTTGGTGGTTCCCTCTGCCCCTCTAGGCAACCACCTCCCCTTGTCCCCTTTTATGTGCTTCCTACAAATTTTGGCCTCTGGCACCTGCTGTAATTTCATGAAAGGAACTCTATAAACTGCCCTCTCCTTCCAGAGTTATGGGCCATAGTCCCGAGATCTAGATTACCACAGCCTTCTCAAGCTCTCAGTCTAGCCACAGGTCTGATAAGGCATCATTTCTGGGGAGCCAGGGTCTTCTTCTTTTTTTTTTTTTA